>QVOB01015872.1:0-14446 GCA_014839585.1 Pseudomyrmex concolor
GACAACTAGTATCTTAACGGATGCGTCGGTAAAGTTTGCGCGTATTTTAAGTTTACATACATTGCTTTCAAATACGTTGAAGTTTATTGTACAATGTTTTTGTTTTAAAACTCGTGATATTTAATTCGCTAATTTATTTTAACTTCTAGCGCATAGTGCGTATTTCTCTCACAGTAGTTTACGATATGACAGATTTTAGTAGAAACCTAAAAAAAAAATCATCTTGTTTTAGATTTTGTACTACTCTCAAGTCCACACACACAATCTCTCATATGAAACAGTTTATTTAGTTAATTAGAACTTCGGAGATACCTTGGTCATTATGGTATTTACAGTAAGCAGCAAATTGTCGGACGTGAGCTATTAATAAACGTGTTTAATTGCTCGACGGGTCTTTTCCGCCAGATAGACGGCGATTAGGACGAAGATAGGTATATTCTCAGCGGACAACTGACGAAAATACGAGCGTGCGAAAACGCGTTGTCCATCTGTTAAGCGGACTCGCTGATAAACGCCTCCATCCGCTTATCATCTCGCCCGGTTTCTTCCCGCTGCGACTCTCGCGTTACTTAATGCGCAAGGATATATATTCGCCGCGGACTTTTTGCTAGACGACGAAATTTATCGCGGGAGAGTATATTAAATGGCGAAACTCCAACCTCGTGGACGCCGCCGCGCGAGGATACGCCAAGCGGGTGATGCATGTCGGCGGCGCGGCGTGCAGTTTATGTAAGCAACATCCATCGCCTCACCGTCGTCGTCGTCGTCGTTGTCCTTGTCGAGAAGATAATTTCATTTTCGATATCATATGTTAAAAAAAAAAAACAGAATTAAAAAAAGCGAGAGAAAAAGACCGGCATTGGTACTTACTCACGTAAGTACCAATAGAATTTCCGCAAAGTGCATACACGCCTGATAACACAACGCACTCGTGACAAACAAACAAATATGCGATATCCAGATAATCTGCGATTGCGCAATTACTTGCCGTGATTGCGCGTACCCCCACGGGGCATATTTACTGGCAGGTGATGTAGGCTTAGAGAAGAAAAAGCTAGAAAGAGGAGGAATATGAAAGAAGTAACAAAGAGATCTTAAGAGACACATAACGCGTATATCTTTTTTAATTAAAATCGAACAAAGAACAGAAAGAGGACAAAGTCGGTAGGGGAATTGGAAAGAAAGTTATTATTGTGCGCCACAGGAAATCGGAGGAGAAAAGAACAGATATTTGAGAGAGGAATTTTAAATAAGAATATTATGTGCATTTTTCTGTTATAACGTTTAAACATGTATAAAGTTTTTTATATAAATAAAATTTGAATATTTTTGTAAATTTACTGCTTACGTCATTACATGAATCAATAAAGATCGAAAGTTGATATGATCAACGAGTTCTTCTAGAAAAAGGTATTTTCGAAAGTAGCACAGTAGATTTCTCGAGAAATCTCATATATGGAGTACGTTCTATGGAGTCATTCGATTCTAAGGTTCAGGCATATCTAAGCTTCGCACGTACGTACGATTGCACACGTGTAAGTCGACGAGTTTAAATGAGGTACTCGAGAACACGTGGAGCCAATCGGCCAGTTACGCCAGCACTTCTACGTTCATGCATTCTCGGCAATAATGTGCGACAGAATGGCGGTCACCAGAAGCGATCATTGCTCTTTCGATTTTTCATTGATTCGCAAAAATACCGCTCTGATTACCGTCATATTTCCAAATTCCGGACGCGTGCAAGCGCGCGAACGTTTTTAACACTGGTTGCACCAGTTGTCGCTTGCTTTTATTATCCTTCTTTCCGACATTTTTTTTCCACCATCGAGCTAATTGTCGTCGATTATATACTGTGACAGGATCGACATTTTGTTGAAGAAATTTTGTAAAACGAGCACACTGCGCGGCACATACTTAAAAGTGCTGTGCTGAATGTTAAAAATATTATTGCGGAATATAAATTAACTTTATTGTTATTCGTGCGGCGATGCTTTTTTTTCTATACGAGATGTTCAATTCTCAAATTTATTTGTATTATGTTGTCGCACGTGTGGTGAACGCTAACAAGGGATTGTCGTTGCGCATTGCGAAATTCTAACTCTTCATTTAATTATCTCTATGTAACTTTATAAACTAGTTGGTCAATAAAGCGAGAACGTTGTTAAGCTAATATAAATACGTTTGGATTTAATATGTGTTTACGTCGTACGCTAAGACGTAAATCTTGGCGCAAAATCGCCATTTCCAGCGGCAACATGACTCCAATTGCAATTTTCCTTCAGCTCGACGAACACTTTTTTTTACGTCGGTTATATCTACCGCGTCTCTCGCGCAAGATGAAAAGTTAAAAAATATTTGAAAGAGTTCTAAAGCCGAGAGAGAAATTCCCGCCGTAGATAGTTACAAAATCCTCCACAATAATTTCAGACTTAAGAAAGTTAAACAGGATCTACATCGGCTCGCGAAGCGTTTCGTAGGACGTGAAGGAACTTGCGAGAGAAGCGAGATCTAAGTACTCTTAAGAACCGTGCTGGTGTTTACCTTGCCGCAAAGAGCACCTGCAAAAATATTGGGAATATCGCAGGCAAGTATTGTCCTACTACGATAGACGTGTATCGGTCTTTCATCGAAATTCACAAGTGGATTAATCCGCTTAGGCGCATTTAGTGAGATATGCGTCTCGCTGAACGATAATGACATCTGTCGAACGCACATTGCGTAGGTGCGTTTATATTGCCGTTTAGTTATTTATCACCTATGGACGATAGGCACAAAAATATTTATGTTGTATAAGAGAACTTAGTACGAATCTCTATTTAGTTAAATTTTTATTAAAAACATATAGTATAATGAAACTCGCTAGTTTTTTTATTATCTAACTATTTTACATCAATATTTTGCTTTCATTTATTTTGATTGCTTTGTGGGATTACCGCAGTTTCATATACAGGTATCTGTAAATATAAAATATCTATCGATTGCGCCCAGATATATAAATGCATAGACAATTTTTTTTAAAGATCGGTTGACGAATATAAAAATAGAATGTGATACGTTTAATTATAAAAAAAGATTTAATTATAAAAAAAGGGAGAAATTGAAGCGTTGTTTAATATACAAATTGAGAAAATTGTTTCGTTAATTCGCAAACTTTGTATTTTGCACACACAATAGCTTATTTCCCGTTTTCTATCCCCTTTCTAATCTGAAAGCTGTAAATATCAGTAATCGCACGGTAATTATCTTCTACTCGCAAGTTGAGCCAAAACTTGCGGATAACACGCTTTAGAATTGTACGGTCTTTTAGTCTACATTCTACTAGCGCAAATTATCTAGCAAATACTGGGGTAGCCTTAAACACGGACTCTCTGGAAATCAGCCTGACTGTTATTAAATTTTCGTATGCACGCTATAGCAATATCTATGATATCTATACTGAAAAGGCAGGGAGAGAGCAAAGGGAAGAAAGAGAGAGAGAGAGAGAGAAAGAGAGAGAGAGAGAGAGAGAGAGAGAGAAAGGAGAGGGTTAAAACGGCCAGGTGGGTAATATTACCGAGTTGTTCATACAGTTACCAACACATGGCGCTGTTAATCACATCGAATTACAACACATGCAAGCAATGCATTTTGAGATATGCGAATCTAGTTAGTCCACCGCTGGTGTTAATGCACAGCGGTGGAAGTAGGGAAATTGGGATATATCGTTTGGTCGCGAATTGAACATTGTACATCTCTATCGTTTACGACCGAAAGTATTACGTTTCGTTCGCATGCCACACACAAAAACAGTGACAAATGACCACTACTGGTGGGTTTCGGAATATTTTGTATAGAGCGGTATGATATATTTCCATCAAAATTTTACTAGCGGGAATGAATATCTGCGGTCAAAGTTAATCTTTTACGGTTGACTCAAATAACATCAAATTTTTTCACATATGTGCTATAAATAAATGCGTTATCAACAAGAATATTTAAATTACGCTTTGAGTAACTTATTATAAAAAAAAAGAATAAAAGATTTTATTAATTCTGTTACTAATTTATGTATTTTTCAAGTCAAGTTATAATTGTGAGCAAAACAATATCTCTTTAAATTTGAATTTAGTAATATTTGCGCGCATACTAATTTAAATAGAAATGTACATTTATTTTCTCCATTTGGAGAGATATCATATTACGGCATACATATATAATATTAACCTTTTCGGTACCGCAGAGACATGGAATGCGAAGTAGTTACAGCTGGTTACAGTGCGCCAATCTGCCAGAGTGTCAATAACACCCGATGGAATTTAATATATGTATAGATACCACATTTCAAATTATCATATAACAATATATTATGTAGACTAAATGTTCTCAAGAGTCACGAATATATTATAATTTTACTCATATTTTTCACATTTTTATTGAACTGCATTTTGTACTGCATTTCTCAATAATAAAAAAAATTCTTATAAGAAAAGGTTTAAGACAAAAGGGTTTCTTTCTAGTTTGATCTTGTCATTCTGAATACACACGTACAATCGTTTAAACGATTAAAGGCGCAGTTCTATGAATCGGTATATTTTCTACCGTTGTTCGCACTGTTCCCAGACAATAAACACTCGCTACCTGGCCAGTTATCTTCATCGACTCGACGCGCGGACTCATGGAAACGCGCGCGCGCGCGCACATCCCTTAAATCCTTTATGTACTACTACAGAACTAATCAGATGAGATCTAATCGTTGATCCGCTCGGGCGATATTTGTGCTCCGTAAGGAGAATGTCGCCGGCAGAATTGAAAAGAATCGTTAATAGACGAATAGAACGGGAAAGCGCGGCAAGGATGAAGAAAAAAAAGGGAGAGAGAAGAAAAAGATAGGGTGGATAGGTGGGATTAGGTCTTAACTCGCCAACGTTGTCGCATTGGCAAAGGGGGGAACGTTTGTGGGGACCAGAGGTACGTCTCAAGATTTCCTCAGCTTGTTTAAAAGGCCGTGGGACGCTGAATCGCCATTGTGCGCGCACATACACACACACACACATGCGTGCGCGTGCGTAGCTTCTAGGAAAATACAAAAACCGCGCCGCCATATAGATAGGTAGGTAGAATCTCTCTGTCGCGGACCCCTTTGGCAGAAGAATGCCGGAGATAAAATCGCGCAACCCCTGCACTGGCACAACCCTTCGTTGAGGGTTGACGCAGAATTTCTCATTGTACGCTCACAAGACTGTGTCGGTGCACACGAGTGCGCGCGCGTTTTCCTTTCCGCTATAACGACCGAAAGCCGAGATACTAACACCAAGATGCCAGCGCCAATAAGTATATGCGCGTCTAACGCTCACATGCGACGAGTCCCTTGGTATCCGAAACTGTCTTCGAGTCTCTTTTCTCTTCCTGCTTGTCGTTCCCGTTTCCTACTTCGTCTCTTCCCCTGATCCACTCTCTCCCACTCTGATCGGCCTCGTTCCCGGGGTTTTTTTCCTTATTTTGCCGGTTAGTTTCTTGCTATTTTTGAAGCTTATCCCATACGGAAAATATGTGACAGTTTGGCTAGAAGTGGAGTGTGGTGTGAGGAAGACCCGATTCTTCGCGGCCTGCTGACACAGCCGACGCGTTCCTTCGTGCCATTGTGCGCGACACCCGCGTGGAGTTTTGAAAGTTTAATAGAGTTGTACTCTCAGCGACAGGGGAGCGTCGATGGATATGACGATCACGACCGCGTTCTACTGCACAATCTTAGGCAGAGAAAAAGAGATAGAGGATAGCTTGAAGAAATTGATAGTTTTCTTATCGAGAAGGTCGCGGAGTTTCCTCCGTGCAATACTTTTATGACCGAGTTAGTCCTTTCAGCACTTTCCTTAGATACAATTAATGACTTAAACTTGTTTACAATGTTTGATTTAAAAGTTGAAGGCAACTTTGAAGGCGTTGGTTAAAATTAGTTTTTTATTGCATATCCTTGATGTGATGTCAACGTCATCTTTATTTCTTTAGTTTAAAGAGAGATTTTTATAGTTAAAACTATAAATTGAAATAAATTGTATTTAAACTAAGCAATAAAATAAATTCGGTTATAAAAAAAAATAAATTGTATTTACTCTTGGTAGTCAAAATATTTAAGACAATTTATTAAACTGAAACTTTACTTGGTTAAGTTTTCATTAAAGTTGTGTATAACAATTAGATTTTACCTATGCGCAACAATTACAGCAACAATAGCATTCGAGATGCTATAATTGAAAGTGAGAAAAGTTACAGTAAGCTGTAACGTGAAGAACTAATTGACGAGAACTACGTTTCGATTTCCTGAGAAATTACATTATCGCGTTTGTGATTTGCCGCAGTACTTTTAATTGTCCCGTGAATATTCCGCAAATTACACATCGCACGTTAATTTATATTTCTCGTCTCTTTACGATTTTTACATTTAAATGATGGTGTGTACGTGTATTTATTATCCGAACGTTCGTATTTGATACAAAAACACGGATTTTGAGATTTGCATGTCTTATTCGAAATGCATGTGTCATGATGGGTTAAAAATCGAGTGACCACACATTCGATGCTAAATACGGACTATCAATACGGTTTTTAGAGCAGCATGAAGTTGTATGCGATGTGAGACACACACACACGTGATGAAGTGCACTGACTGCATATTCCAGTATTTTTTTCCCGCGTTGCACGTATCTTTAACAATTCCAGATTTATACGATGCCTCCAAAAAAGTTTGTTGCAGCTCTGTGCAAACTTTTACTCGAAAAGCGCATAGCGTCATATAAAAAAATACTGCATTCCTGGAATATTCGTGTTTTTTTTATGAAACATATGTCCGTGTAAAAGAGAGAAAAAAATTTCGTTTCGAAGGCGCATCATGCGTGTCTGCTCGCTCTTTCTCGCTCTTTTCGTTCACCTCTTCTTGCCTGTCAGGATACCATCATGAAAGATCCTAACAATCACGGTAAAAGTTTTCCGTGCGATAGTCTTAACGTGTAGGCGAGAGTAAAGTTTGTCTCTCCGAGGAGCGATCGAATAAAAGTGATGCTCTACCCACAGTCTCTGTCCGCAGACGGACATATATGTACGTATGTGTATATCGCGACGGATGCCGGCTCTGAACTTTCGCGTACGAAAACTTTTTTATCCACTCTAAGGGTCGTCAGACTTCAATTTTTTTTACGAGCGCGATCGTCGCGGACTATCGTAAAAGTTGCCGGGCCATCGAACTTCTACCGCGGCAACGACGACGAAGAAGAAGCCACTTCGAGCATCGGCCTGCGGGCCACGACGTAAATAATTTCTGGCTTGGGAGAACGCGGGGGACAAATCAGTGAAAACCAGCCACTTTCATGGCTCTTCTCACCCTTCTTCTCCAGCTATATTATCTGTTGAAGAAAAGAGAGAGAAATAGAGGGAAGGGGATAGAGAGTTGGTGGCGACGGTAGTAAGAGGATCTGAATAATGTATGAAGTGCGTTTCATTTTTCTATACCAGCCGGCCGATACAAAGTTCTCGTCCCCGAGGATCTAAAAACAAGCTGCAATCTCCGGCAGTCGATGCTTTGTAATCCCTGTGATTTGTGGCGTGAGATTTCGACTGAAAGGAGTATCAGCAACGTGGCGGGGGACAATGTGGATAAACGTGGGGCAAGGAGTCTTACGACGATATCGCGAACGATAAGAATCGAATCCGGCGCAGCAAGCGTCCCGTTGTCGCCGTAATCGCGTCCATGTATCTGGGAAGAGACTCCTGAACGTCGCGTTGCGATTAGCATCGAAAGTTTCAGGCGAAGCGACGCCCTTCTGCAGTTGGAAGAATCGAGAAAGCTCCGACTTCGGATGGACACGCGTGACTCCGCTCCAACGTTTCCAGTCCGGGACGAGTAAATCCTCTTTGGAGAAACAGCGAAACGAATTACGGTGCCGGCCGTAATAATACGGTTACAGATAAACGCTTTCAAGTTAAGCGCATTTAGAATTACGTGACTGCTCGACCCTGCTAAGAGTGTATGTATGCACTGTCGGAGCGCAATGTGTATACGCGCTTAGACCGCGTTGTGAAATATTGCGTGCGGGGATGCGAGTATAATTTCGCGCCGTGTTAACAACCGCCCTCGCGTTTTCCCGGGGCTGTTTCGATTTAATGTTTCGTTAGTCGAAGGGTGCCCGGCGTAACGCGAATATACACAACATTGCGACTTTACGGTGCAATCTAAATATCAAGATTGACTGTACAAATGAGAAAAAAATCTATAATTTTATTTCTCTTGCAGAGAAACAGGAATAAAGAAAGACAGTAAAGTAAAAAAATGAGACGGCAAAATTTAATCTAATTGGAAATTGATTAATATTTACTAAGTATTCTTTTTCATCAGTTTTATATGTGCGGCCGTGCGTGTGCGATATTTCAAGAGATCGCAATTTACAACTAGTAACAATGAACAAAAAAGAAGTCAACCCGGTCATCGGCTAATTGTAAGTTGTAATAATTTCAAATTGCAATAACGCGCGCGCGCTTCCAATTACACAATTCTCCCATCTGGCGCGCCGCCGCGCCGCACGCGAGTGCAGCGAATTGAAATTACGACGATGACGTTAATTCGGCGTTTAATAAAAGGAAAGTTTCGCTTTAATCCATCCGCGATGAAGGCCACTTTGTACAGAGTAAAGTAAAGCCGACGGTAATAAACGGATTAGAGAGTATTCGTATAATAGCGGTGGATAAACGGCAGCAATTAAGTGCATGCCGGTGGAAGCCATTAAAAACGTATTATTAGAAAAGTGATATAAATGCGTGACGTCGTCGTCTGATGTGAAGAAAATATTTACGTTTTATGCTTTATTTATTTGTGCCATTGTATGAAACACAGCTAAATGAGAAAAAATGGTGATTTCTATCATAATCTTGGTTATTGTCGTATGATTACATCCGTTATAAATTTGCGAGTTGCAAATATGTCGCACAAATAAAAGAAATATAGCTAATACATTATAGTTTTTAAAATTTTAAATTTCAAAGAAACCGATACATATTTCTCATCATATTTCGCGTCTTTATATAGTTTAGAGCAAAGGTCTCAAAGATGTTTCATCATTTTTACGAAGATGTTCTGACATTTTGGTGGTGAAAGATAACTTCCGAACTCGTGCTTTTGTAATGAAGAAATGAAGACGTTGTAATAAGAAGATCACAGAACGATACGTCATTCCGCGCAGCTTTTTTCGTCTCTCGATCTTTACTTTTTATCTCCCCGCCGAGTAATAAATTTGGCAACAAATTGCGAGAACACAGCTTGGCCTCGGAGGGTCTTCCAACGGCGGTGTGGGATGAGACGAGGCAGTGTTGCCGCGCTTTAACTGGCTCGTAACCCGGACTTCAGCTTACCCACGATTAATGGCCGAACCCGCACAGGTGACGGCATTAATGGTGGTAAGTGTTCCAAACTTGCTCGATTTTTGTGATTAAATCCCGACGAGCGATACATAACGAACATGTTCGATACATTAATTTCAAGCGTGGCGCGTCGTGAAATTCTCTGACACATATTTGCGCTTGATTTCAACCCTTCGTGTGCTGCGTCAAGGGACGCGTAGGCGAACGGCGGCATTAATCAAGCGCATGCACAAACAAACGTTCAGGAGTCGAAACACCAAATGATACGTTCCCGATGTTCACAAGGTGCAAACTACAAAAAAAAAAAAAAAAAAATCAATCGACCAGGGATTTTGATTTTCAATTCCGAGCGGATCAAGGAAGATTTAATTCAATATGTGCTAGGATTGTACGAGCGCTGTGGTTGACAATAAAAATATATCTGTGCTCTGTTTGGAACAAGCGAGAAAAATTTACGTGTTCTTTGGCGAAATAAAAGTTTTTTTGTTTTTTAAATAACAATATTAGGTGCACACAGTGTAAAGTAGCTTGAGATACTTGAATACGTAAAGTATATCACGCGACTGACAATATTTAAAAAATTATATAGCAAAGTTTCCGATATTTTTCAATAAGTCATTACAAAGATATTTTTTTTCATTCCGCAGAGATAACATTCGGATATATGATGTGACTGAATGCCGTACATCGACCTGCACTTTGAAGGTGTTCGAGATATCAAATTAAATTAAATGCATTTACCGGGACTTCTCAGCGACGCGTGCACACAGTTTGGCAGACATTAATCATCACCACTGTCAAAGTAAACAATGAAACGTACGCGCGAGCGCAGTCACGTCGCTAATTACAACGTAAAACGATATCCAAAAGAACAATGGGGCGAGGATGCAACGGGTAGAGTTTATTGCAATTCGGCGCACAGTCGACATGAGAGCGCGATTTCGGTCTGTAATTGTATATCCAGTTGGAGCTGTGATGATGAATCTTGGCTTTAATGCTATTTGCGTTAAATTGATTGCCGATAATTTAATAAACTCCACGTCAATTAGACAGCAATTCGACTCACGACAATAAGAGACTTAATTTCGAGCGTTAAAGCGTAAAAGCGTTACGCCGGTGAAATATTCACCGAATGCAGTTTCGGTTTTGAAAACGCAATCGATGGGGAAAAATGAGCAGCCACGAATCGCAATCGCGATGCGCTCGCGTACCTATACGCCGTTACGCAATCGCGTTTATGTAATTCAACTCTAAATCCGGGTCGGATTAATTGGCAATGTGTAATTAATTTCTCTCTACTACCTAAACGCGCAACTTCAACCTCGATGCTCTTACTAATCGATATTACCGATCTACCTGTCACACAGACGGTACTTTATTTATTTATTGCCAATTAGGTACAACGTTGCGCAGCGCTCCAATTTTTTCGCCGTCTTACGTAATGACCGAAACTCAATATCCATGAAGATTGGATTCTTCGGCGCACAAAAGAAACGAGCAAACGAGATCGATTAGGACATAAGACAATTCGACAAAATGGAGTATTCTTATAATCGACAATATTTCGCTTAATCGCTTAATCAATATTGCGCCCAAGTATTTTATTCTTAACCGCTCGAGATTTCTTATTAAGAATAAATCCCTCGTGTTTTTTTCTTTAATAATGCGAACGAATATCACGTGTAAGTGCGTTCGAATTTCTTGAATCGATCACAAATGTATTAATCATCTCTGCAAAACTTATCCACTCGCAACTAATAAATTTCGTTCGTCGACAGTTATTTTAGCTCGCTTACGATCTCTTGCGTGTTATGAAGGGAGAAATTATATAAAGTTGAGAGAAAGTCGGGAGGTAAGAACGAGTGTGCGTGAACTCTCATGTCTTCGTTCTTCTCCTTCTCTTTCTCTATTCTTCTTTCCTCTGGGAACTTCGAAAGTCTATAAAATGAACGCCCGTAATACGAGCGGGATTTACTGTACGAGGATACACAACAACGCGCGCGGAGTACACGCGAGATAATGCACACCGAGCACAAATAACGCAAACGGAAAATCGAGCAAGTCCTCGGAGAACGCTGACGCTCTAATTTCATTTCTGATTGGCAGAAACTTTCTCCCGTTTCCTTGTGAGAAGGTAAATGGAACGGAAGATTGAAAGAAGTAAGTAATAAAGGTGTGTCGCGCGTAACGCGTAACATGATATCAGAACTGCAATGTAAAGATACACCGCATGATTCCGAGGAAATATCGTTGCGTGTCGCTCCAATAGATTTGAGGCAATCAGCTAAAAGAAATATTATTTAGAGATTCTATAGGTTTTAATTAAAGTGACTTTTTCTCGTTAAACATGTAATTCAAATTGAAAAAGATTGAAATTGAAAAATTCCAATATTCCAACTTTTATGTTAGATTAATTTCCGTATTTTTCAAACTTTTTTGTTTTTTTTTTTTTTTTACTAATCTCTCTTTCTTTTATTCTAAATTTTAATTATATTTTACAAAAGCCTCAAAATTAATATAATATTTTAATTATTTTAATGGAAATATTATTTATGTTCTGATTTTTTCTCACACACCACTCCTATCTCATGATGATCCGTTTTTTTTCGCGCGAAGATCGCGATAAGAGATGCGCGCCTCTATCGGATCGCGTCTCGTCAGCAATTAGGAAGCGTAATTAATAAATCAAGAGAGCAAAACGGGAGGGATGGGAGGAACAGAGAAAGGGAGAACGTTAGAGTTCGTCACCCGCGCAATTTTCTCGTTAGCCGCCAGGGAAGGAACAAGGAGTTACGACGGAGTTAAGCGGACCGGGATCGATCGGCGATTACGATCGCGATCCGCAGAAGATAGCCCCGCGGCATTGACGTTTCGCGAAACAAGCTCGTAATAATTTATAAAGGAAGCTACGGAGCGCGCCGTAATCTATGAGAGGAGAGAGAGTAGCAGAAACGTTTACCAATAGCATGTTTCACGGGGCGGTAATGACACCATGAATATGTATATACGCATCGGGGTGGAGATGGGGATACCGGAGAGACAGAGAGCAAACCGGAGCGGTTTGCCGCGCTCGTATACGGGGTGATCTTTGCGCGCCCAAGGAGTGCAAATGAGAAGAGATACGGTCGACGTGCCTGTAACGACTAGAATACCAAAAATACCGTTGAAAATACCGAGATACGTTTCGCAATTCGGAGTTGCTTTCGCCCTCGAAAATCTCCGACTAAAAACGTAATATTGCAAAATCGGTGATTTAATGAGCGATGCCATTAATCTCGTTACGTCACGAATATAGTTCGTGATATAAATGCCGATCAGTCACGATTTCTATGTGTACAGAGTTGTAACCACGCGGGAGTGATGTTAAATCAAACGACGCGTTTTTATATTATCTTCGTCTTCGATTTCACGAAGAGAACAAACGCGGTCGATTAACACGTATCGGACAAAATAGGACACCGTTTGTATGAAGAACGGCGGTGGATCAAGAGAGGGCACCGCTCAGACCTTGGCTCCGAAGGACTTAAGCGGGATGACGAGGAAATGGGCGTGTCCTTTCTACACTGTAAAACAAACAAGACCCGTTAATGATGCGAGCTGCTAGTTAGACGGGATCAACGCAGGATCTTTCCACCTCCCTTCATCCCGCTTCTTCTTCCTTTCCTCGCACTTTGCATAAGAATTCGTTTCACGTCATTCACGTTGCATTCTTAATACAACGCCGCGGGCACGGAGTTTCATCGAAGCTGCCGCCGCCGCCGCCGCCATCACACGCCGCAACGCACCGCAGCCTCCTCCTTCGAACCGAGACTCATTTGTTATAGGGATAGGGTTTCGAAACTAGACTAGCAAACTAATCGTCTCGACAGAAATAGCTGCCTGTCGCGCGGCCACTGCCGTATGTGCCGCTGTTATCAGACTGCGAATCGTGCTGAAAGCCCGAAGCGATGCCGCGATGATTGAAATTCTGATAGCGCCGATTAGGACGTTTGTACGATTGTCTGTTGTAAATTATAGAGATTGTCGCAAACGCCACGAGCAACAGTGTGCAATATTCGGCATAAATTAGAATGAAATAATGCGCACATGTAGTCAGAGAGAAAAGGAAATTGCTCAAGATATTCAAATTTTATCCAAAGCTAATCTAATTTAACTAATTCTTACACTGATAATCACTCATGTTTTCTACTGATTCGTGCGTGCGCTCTTTATTTAGATATTGCGTTAGAATTAATTCAAAACAAAAATAACAGATATTAACAATACGTTAGTTTTTTGATTTGTCAAAACTCATCGACGTGCAACATAACGCGAGCAACATACAGGCACTCTAGATCAATACGAGCTAATGAATACGCGGCTTACAATTCGGAAATAATAGGAACCGAGGTTATACTAAAATAACAGAAATTGGAGTAACGAGACCGTTCGATGTTATACGGTCTGGCTGTTGCATTGGAATACGCTAATCGTCTTATTTGTAACGGGCCAACGGTTGCTCCCAGACACAAGTAAAAACTGTGCAGTTTTCTGTAAAATCCCGCCTAAGCGAGCTACAATTTTCCGATCGTCCGGCGCAGCAGCGGTGTAGTTGATCAAGATTTCCGTAGTTCCGCGGCGTGGAAATGTAATTACCGCCGCGGCGTGATGCAGCATGCTGAAAGCGGGGCGCGCAATTGTTGTTCAATATATGCTAAGTGGATAACTTGAAACGAGCACGAATCAAAGACTCGTTACGCGAGGCGCGAGGAAAAGAAGCTAAATTTGCGTAAATTGATCGTCACGTCTCAGAACTATTCTGCTCGGTTAATCCTTCGATCGAACAGGGTGTGCCAGACCTGATCCTTGGGAATCTTGCGTCCGAGGTGCGGTCGAATTTGCAGCATTAATTTGCAAACGCGATTATTCCATTAGATCCTTCTCAGTAATTACACATCTAGCGGTGAAACTGTCATGTTCTGCATTAGTAATTAGTATTTGATTCAATACATTCCAAAGAAAGACACGCGGCCGGGCGAGAGACAATCTTCATAAACGAAACACTGAAAATTCGTCGCATATA
>QVOB01015873.1:0-14336 GCA_014839585.1 Pseudomyrmex concolor
ATTTACATCTGAAAGTGGTGGGCATATAGGGCATATAGGATACATTCTGATTGGTCAATTTCCTTACGGCTACGTCTTAAGTAATTTCATATGTGAAGGCCAATGGCCATTGCACGTGACAAAATTTTAGCTGTAGTCATAAGGCGTCGTCTACAATACTGACTACGTTTACACGCACTGGTAAAACCGTTTTAATAACAACCGGAGTTATGAAACTGGCCAATCACAGTCATTCCATTCTTTACAGGAATTTTACCAGTGCGTGTAAACGTAGCACTGTCGTAAGCTGTAAGTCGTAAGAAATTGACCAATTACAATCGATTATTCTTCGGTGATTTGTCTGTGATTGGTCAATTTTTTACGGCTTACGACTGTATTGTAGACGACGCCTAAAATCGTAAACAAATCGATTAATCACAGGCCAGCGTTCTAGCTAATGTAAAATAATACTGGTCTGTAATTGGTTGAATTTCTTACGACCTTAGGCATTGTCTACAATACAGTCATAAGAAATAAGCCGTAAGAAATAGACCAATCACAATCGATTATTCTTCCATGATTTGTCTGTGATTGATCAATTTCTTACGGCTTACGGCTTACGACCGTATTGTAAACGACGCCTTACGATTACGACTAAAATTTTTTCACGTGCATTGACCCATACCATGGACGCGCATGCGAATATTTGACGCGACAAGCAACATCAAAGGTTGTGTTCCGATATTCATTGCCAGTACTATAGTGCAGCTTCGCGCAGCCTCATTACAAAGAAAAAGAACAGACTTTTAATATATGTAATATATTTAGTTGGTACTTTCTTGATGTTCAGTTGATGTTACTGTTACTTGGCAACACTGTTTGCAATATTCTCTGACATTAGTGAGAAAGAAGAACTCTTTAAGTATAGTGATACATTTTGATTCATCAGTGATAATTCTGTGAACTCAATTTTGTGCTTAGTGCAAAGTGCTTGTGGTGTTGTAATCATCACCGTCTCGGATTTAGTCAGTTGTAAGTAATCTATTTGTATTTGTTCTAAATTGAACCATGAGTTCGCATCTAAGTATGTGTGCCTAAAGTGGACACACGAATAGCGATTTGTGATTTGTTGCCCTGCTTATTTATGTACATACAGGGTGTCCCAAAAACATGTTAACATTATCCGAATGATATTTTTCTTAGAATTGTGAAAACCAATATCAGTATTTTCGGTTGAATTTTATTTTCCGAAGAGAAAGAATTATTGATATGTAATTGAATTTTCATTAGCAATGTGTGTAAATTTGATTTTGAATTTTGCAGTTATCTGCATATAGGTTTTAATTTCGATTTTTATTAATTCCGTAGAAACTAAGGCTTCTTTTCAAGCTTTTATCGACAAATGAGCTACTAAATAGGCTTGTTTATTGATTATACGCTTAACTGTTTCTCTAATGTGGAAAACGTGAAAAGTTTTTTGCTCTTATTGACTCTTGCATACAGAATTCCACAGAATCGACTTATAGCTAATAAGAGTGAAGTTTCACGTAAAATTACATTAATACATTAATCTAAGATATTGTGATAATATCATTTATCACATAAGTATAATTTTTCTGTTAGCCAAGTCTGTCAAAAACAGACTAAATTCTCACAAAAAATTGTATAGTTAAAAACATCATAGATTTGACACACAGAATCTGATAGTTTCAATATTGTCAGCAAAAGATTCCAGTAGAAATAAAACAAACTTTGTTAACTAGAATCAAGACCTGATGACAAATTGCTATCAGAAACAAAGATCTGTCCCATAAATTGATAAAAGATTGATGGCAAAAATCTGTCAGAAAGAAACAGTACTTTTGTGTTCTTTCAAAAAAAGTACTTATAAAAGTACTTATAAAAGTACTCATAAAAGTACTTTTAAAAGTACTTTTTTTGAAAGAACACAAAAATACTGTTTCTTAACTACGTCTTTACTCTCAATGCTATTTAAGATTTCTAAGTCACTCTCGTGAGGTCCATTTTTGACCTCTTTCTCTTATATAATAACAAATATTTATATAGATATACATATGTATATAATATAGATGTACAATATATACATATATATTATATACAATATATATATATATAATATACACATATATATTGTATACAATATATATATATAATATATACATATACATGTATGTATGTATGTATATATGTATATATATACAGGATATCCAATAATAACACTTCTTGTAGACAAATAAAACAGATTGTATTCGAGTCGAAAAGTGAGTCGAAAAGTCTTTATCATTTTTTTTAATATTGCAAGTTTTGCAATATTTAAAAAAATCTTTTAAATAAGATATTGTATATTGTGACATCTCTTACATAGCTCAGACGAGCAGCACACATGGACCTTGTCAGTGCTTAGCGTTCTACAAGCAATATGATTATTGCAAAACTACAGGTTTTTTACAAGAACGTGTCGCAAGAGGAAAACAAGCAAAGAAGTCAACACGATTCCAGATGAAGACGAAAATGCGAATCTAGTACCAATAAATCAGCACTTTGGAACGTGAACCGAATAGACATCGAACTCAACGCATATAACAAATAATAAACACGAATATAAAATATTGAATACTTTTTATAAAAATAAGTTTACATCTATTATAGTACGCACATTAGTAAATATATATTTATTGATTTAAATCATTATTTAACTTATTAATTTCTTTAATCATAGTAATAATTTATGGTATTAGAATGTAGCACGTAATTATATATGATTAAGTTATAACACTTATTATATATATAATAAGAAATATGCATGTAATAGACATACATTAAAAAAATTAATTTTATTTAAAAGCCAAGAAGACAGTAGTATTGTTGTTCTTTAATATTATTTTATTTATTTTTGTTATAATTCTTTTTGTATACATAGTTTTGTGTGTGTGTGTGTGTGTGTGTACTATATATAAATGTATGTGTATATATATATATATATATATATATATGCATACATATATGTATAATAAAAACTGCAAATATATAAATACAACTTCTAAATAATATTCGTTATGTTTGTTTTCTTATAACACGCTATAAGATATATTTATTCTTGTTATGGAAAAGTGATTCAAGACCGCTTGTATACGGCTGTGAAACATATAGCCGAATATTTCCGACAAAGTACAAAACTAGCCGAAATGTTATATCACTTACTGCTGATCTATCCTACAACAATACGCATTCTTACGTTAGTGTATAGAACCTCACCTTTGCTAATAATAAGTCTTTTCTATGTATATTTCTATTGTTGGAAAGACTTGCATTGCATTTGTATTGCTTCTGCCGGATTCTTTTGTTTCGTACAAAAACGTGTCAAATGAGTCTCATCAAGATTTAATGCTAGTAGGATAATTCTAAATAAGTATCACATTTTTTTATAGTAAATTTCTTTACCAATAAAAATTCTTAGATATCATTTTACAGGTGAAGTATTTTAGCGAAATTTCACGTTAATAGAATGTGTTTTTGGAACAGCCGCTTTTTATCTTAAACTTTAAATGTTTACAACTTTTGGAACATTGTTTTTCTAAGAGAAAATATCTTAGAAGTTTTAAAAGTTGTCTGTTTTCTTATGTAGATTATAAAATTGATTGATTTTACATACTGTTTTAAGTATCTTGTTACAGATAAAGGTCAGTCTTACAATTAGAAATAAATTTAAAGGTCTTAGAAGTCTATGTAAAGTCTGAGACCAAAACTATTAAAATCGTATAATTCTCAAGATTTAAGCTGATAAGAGTGATTTGGGCCACCCTGTATATTAACATATGTGTAATTTTAAAAGTCATATCTTCTCTCTTTCTCTTTTTATACTTTGATTACGTGTAAGAAAATTTTATATAAATTTATATAAATAAGGATAATATATTTATATATTTATATATTAAGAAAAATGTAAATATACAATATATATTTTACAAGATTTAAATCGGTACAATTTTCGACTCTTTTGTATATCACTTTATTTTTTGTCAATGAATTATATTTATATGATATAGTTTAAGTGAATTGTTTTTACATTTTCTTTGGTTTTATATATATTTACTTAACAACTAAGATAGAAAAAAACTTACAAAAAATGCTCATATGCTTACCGTTACAATAAGTAAACGTAAACTGTGAGTAAATATGTAAATTTTCTGTATAATATAAAATAGCATTATAGAACGGATTGTGGCTTTTAGAGCGGACTAACAAAATTGCTTGTTAGTCTGACAAAGGATTTGCAATATGCAAACTTGGAACCAATGGCAGGTGTCATCTGATGCTGTTACAACTTCTGGGTCACAGCCAGCTGGTTATGTTGCAGCATCAGCTACTGATCCTATGGCTCTGATGCAAACCCATTTGCAATATTATAATCAACCAGTAAGTATTATTTTAAGTAAATATATATAAAAATTTAAAATTAAATAATTTAGACTTTCCAGCCTTTGGACTGCAGTTAGGCAAAAGGCTGGAAGGTCTAAATTATTTAATTTGATATTTTATTACGGCCGTATTCAAAATAAAAATTTAAGTAGAAATCAAAATATGAACTACTACTTATTACATTTTACCAGGTTAGTGCAAAATATTAATTATAATGTATTTGTCACATCTCTATTATTTGAAGTTTATTATTTTTATTATGTAAACAAATAGTTTTAATAAGATATACAGTAAGCAACGAAGTTCAAAGTATTGTCTATATTTAAACGGCTTAGTATATGATATGAGAGAAATATGATATATAATTAGAACAAATATTTATATTATATAGGCACCTAGTGGATATACACCGGAACAATGGACAAGAAAAATACAGCAAGAATGGGTTCAGTGGCAACAATGGCAACAACAATACCAGCAATGGCAAGCACAGTATGGCGAGAAGGTATATAATATATAAATTATGTTTAAAAAATAATAAACAGATATTGTAGCAAACCCGTTAAACAAAATAATAAACAATAGATAAACACAAGAAATTCTCATAAAAATGTTTTGCAATAAATACATTTTTTGTTTATTTAAACAGATGGACTTTGTCTATTTGTTTAAATTCTTTCTTATTATTGCTTTATATTATTACAAAAGAAACCTTGCGATACATTTTTATACGTATACAAATTCAAATATTTGTGTGTAAAAACAATAATATATATATGTTTATTATTCTTTAATTTCTACTGAAAAATATTTTTCAGTATCAGCAGACGATGCACCATTTTACATCAATGCAAAATCTGAATTTGACGAATCAAGCACAACTACTGTCAAATATACAACCACCACTTCTTTCGCAAGAAAATACAGCACCTTCCTTATCTCTTACTGCTAAAAATACATACCAGTTTATAAACATGCCACCCCCACATCAAAATAATCTTCCATTATTTCCTGCAAAAGAACCTACCAATACAACGACGCAAACAAATGCGACGAACTATCCTCAAAACCCACCGTTACCTACGTATCAACCTATAAATCAACCACCTTTACCACCTGACAGTGGCGAGAATAAGCAGAATATCTCGATTGAGAGTTGCGAAAGTAATGTAATCAGTGACAATAGTGCTAAAAACAAAATACTCGAAGATAATGAGAAAACCGAAGCTGAGAAAACGTTTGATGCGCAATTTAAACAATGGGAAGAGCAGTTTAATAAATGGAAGGAGCAGAACGCCGATCATCCGGATAAGGTAAGTGACGCTACATTCATGCATGAAACATGTAATTTATGCAAGTTTCCTGTTATTGAAAACGCAATGTGCACAACGTGCATTGCTATATTTAATTTTTAATCATAAGACATCTATACACACATCACAAAATTATAAGTTATAAAAAAAGATGGTCGTATACCTAAAAAAGATCATTGAACTTAAGAATAAATGGATTCTTATAAGAGAGAAACAGCTGAAGCAAACAACTAAACGTGTGAAAATGTTGCAGAAATCTTGGTAAAGGCTAATTAAAGGCACATTAAAAAATCTAATTTTCATTTAATCTGAACTTTGATCGTTGGTGTAAAATCAGTAGAGAGTCATAATTCCTGAGATAATGAATATAATTTTCATAACACTCTGCGCAATAAATAATAATTTATTTATATTAATAATATAAGAAATAAAAATTTTTTAAAGATGATAGATCAATAAATAAATACATAAAACACTAATTCATTGAGTGTGTTTATCGAAAAGAAAACATTTGTAAAAATAGTCTTCAAAACGTTCTCCAAATTAGAATACAGTTGTTAAATAAACATAAATATTTATATAAATAAAATTGCCAGGTTTTACTATAAATATTAAATCTTAATATTTACCTACAATAGATTCGTGTTATGAAACTTAAATTATTATTGATTTTCAGGCTCAGTACAAACAATATGAAGCAAAGTGGACAGCATGGCGTGAGAAACTTATTGAACGACGTGAACAAATGCGTAAAAAACGTGAACAACAGAAACAAGTCACTACAAAAACAGAAGTTGAAAACACCAAAAACATAGCCGGTGACAATAAAATAATGGATATTTTATCAAATACCGAAAATCAAGGATTAATTAATAATCTACTGGGTATTGGGAAAACTCTGGGACTGACGGGAAAGCAAGATGTTAATGTACCCTTACCACCACCGCCACCACCGCCTCCTCCACCACCGGAAAACACATCTTCCAACCAACACCTTGCAACTCAAGCTCAACAAACTCCACAAATAAACATGACTACACCCGTCGCATCATCCTGGTCGAATCAACAGCAATGGCCGTCTCAACAGCATAATTCCAGAATGAATGTATCAAGACACGGACCTGAGTTACCTAGAACAGATACAATATCTACAACACAAGCAAATATCGGTTTATCTCAAATAACATCACCAAACTTTACACAACCACCACCAAATATCGCACAAAATTGTTCACAATTTTCATCAAATTTCTCTAATAATGATCGGTCTCAATTGCAGTCTGAGAGAGCTTCAGCAAATGAGAAAAATGGTCCTGCATATGATTTGTCTGATTCTTCAAATATGAACATGCATTTTATGCATTCAAACGATCAATTGGCTCATAATTTTAATAGATTGTCCAGTTTCAGAAGGAACGATCAAGAACATTTAGGACAAGATAATATCAATTTTAATTTAAATGAACGAGAAGATCAGTTTAAATCAACTGATACCTTCGATCGAGCCGAATCGCATTGTTTTAAAAGAGATGATAGAAATTATAATGATTTTGGGAACATTCAATTAAATCGATCGAACAACTTTAATCCGAATAATGAACGATTTGGACTTGGAAACGATCGTTTTGGTCAAAATAATGATCGTCTTGTCAGAGAAAACAATCGCTTTAGACCGATGGAAAATGACAAGTTTGGCGATAGATTTAGATCATGTAATGATCGATTTGGTCCAGGATCTGATCGATTTAATAACGAACGATTTAGACCAAGTTTGGAAAGTGATCGATTTACGATAGATAAAGATCGTCACGGGCCTGGAAATAATCGATTTGGACCGCCTTTTGGGTCGGATCGATTTCCACTAAATAGCGAACGATTTGTCACAGCACCTGGATTTGATCGTTTCCCTTCGAGTAACGATCGATTTGGACCCAACAACGAACATCGTCCAAATGATCGGTTTGGCAGAGGTAATGTCGATTACTTCAATTCAAAAGACGGGCCTGATCTCAGACGAGATAGTTTTGACATTAATCCTCGAGGAGGATTCAACAGAAATCTACCATTTAGTCCATTGAATGAGTTGCCGGAATTAAAAAAGCTAATGGAAAAACGAAAAGCTGCTGGAGACGTATTCAAACCTAGTTTTGTTGATTCCGAAAAATGTAGTAATGTTGGTTCTCTCAGCGAAAGCTTCAAAAAGATCGCTGGTGGGTCACTTTTTAAAAATTCTTTTGATTTTCAAAAAAATCGTAATGATGAATCAGCAATCTTATCAAACAAAGCATCCAATTTTGAACAACATTGTCATTTCGAAATAGAACAAAGTTCTACTTCATTGTATGGACCACGAAGTTATCCTTTTAACCGTAATGAGCCTCTTTTTAGAGAATCTTCAATTACCTTTGCCAAATCAAATTCTGTGAATTATAATGACCGATTAGATAAAAATATAGAAATTAAGTCGCATCACACTCAATCTCAAACAACTAATGTACAGTCTCAAGATTCTATCAAACATTCTGATGATAATAAAGCTGCTGGTTCTTTACTGGAAACTAATAGTGCTGTACATACAGTAGATACAGAGGATACAGTGATAGAATTAAATGAGACTAACAATACCAATATGCAAACAGATATTGTTACTTCTGAAGACATTTCAAAAGAAAACAAAAATAAAGAAGAATGTCAGATAAATAATAATGATATTTCTTTGGAGCGGAAAGATAAGGAATATAATAATCAAACCTCTAACGTCGAAATAACAAAAGAAGTTGATAATAAAGATAACGCCAGCAAACAATCTGAAAGCTTACCTTTTATGGATGAAAACGATCCACCGCCAGAAGACTTGAATATTGAACCTCCGCCAGAACTACCCAATCTGCTTCCTGTTTCTACAAATCTGAGTCAAAACCCACTTAGTTCAAATAATAATTTTAGTGAAAACAAACTACTTGGCAATCAGTTTAATTTACGATTTGATGCAAGGGAGATAGAAGTGAAGTCTGGATTTGGATCCCGCGAACCGCCAACATTTAACAGCTTTGGTCCTAGTGAGCCTCACGCACTCCCAATGGATCCTGTGTTCAAACCACAAAATTCTTTGGATAAAGATTTAGGTTTGCAAGGTTTTAATGACAATCAGCTTGGATCTAATGAAAATTCATTTAGTTCTAGAAGATCCAATACTGAGCAATATAATGGACGAAATTGTAACAATCAAGAATCACTTACAGATTCTAATAATAGACAGTTCGACCGGCGAGGCTTCATGGATGAGCAATTCGGTCAATATGGCTCGCGAAATTTTGGTCCAAACGGACCGAAATGTTTTGACCGACAGATAGAATCGAAAAATCAGATTGATGTAACATTAGCTACATTCAAATCTGGTTTATTTGAGCTTAAAGATAACGATATGCGATATAATCCTAAAAGCGATAATGGTCGTGTGGATTTCCGATCATCTGGATTTTCAGAAAGTTTCTTTGGTTCACGAGGACCTAACGATGCATTTAGCGGTCCAAGAAAACTCGATGATACTCCTTCCGGTTTTCGAGGTCTTAGCAATCCGCAGTGTGATTCTACGGAGTTTAATAGATTTAGTAATACGAATGAAACACTGTTTGAGAAGAAACTTCCTTTTGATAAAAGCGGATGTTTTAGTTTTTCCAATGAAAAATCTCTTGGTTCTCGAAATTATATTAAAGGATTGTCTGATTCTTGTAGTCCTAACAATACTATACTTAATTCTCACAATCTAAATGATACTTTTCTTCAAAGTAATCCGAATAATTCTACAGAGAACCAAATCCAATTACGAAATTTAAACAATCGGCCTTTCAGATCATCAGACTTAAAAGGAAAGGATCTGATGAATGATTCAAATAATCCATATTTTTCGCCATTAGAAGATTTTTCTTATAATCGTAGCGATTATGCGCGTAGAGACTCCTATGTAAGAAAAGGACAATTTGAAGATGATATTTCTACTAAAAGGATTAGATATAAAAGTCCGAATGAATTCAATAAAACTTTTTCTGACAGAAATATTGGCATGGAAATGCAAAAAAACTATCCTAGTGATACTAAAAATGTACCCGACAAAACAAGATTAGAAAAGATATCTCATCAAGAATACAGACCTACTGATGTTTGGAAAGATAAGTTTGGTAATGATCAGATTACTGATGACAAAAGTCAACATGATATCGATTATAAATCAAGATATAATGAATCCGTACCTGAGTTGAACTTACAATCAACGCATACATTTGATGTATTTAAACGTCCTCAACCGAAGACTGGTAAAGAATTTTGTGCGCCGAAGCAGTTCAATTATAATCACGGTGAAGTTAATAAAAAGTTTACGGAACCACTTCATTTTACTCCGGCTAAAGTAATCGATTATGAACATAAATCCCGTCCGTCGATTATAGATCAGCATCTAACACCAGTTCAAAGCTTTGATTACGGTCATGGCAATTTGAAACCTGTGACACTGAATCGCGAACAGCAGAAACAGCATTATTCAAAAACAGATTTTAGAAATTGGGTGGAGAGTGAGCAAAACTTGAAAGAATATACTGATACGATAAACAACTTAAAAAGTTATAAGAATAAACCAAACAACTACGATGCACATAAGTCTCTAGACTGTAAGCGAAAGAAACAAGATTGGCAATTGAGCGATAAGAAATTTGATGAAGAAAGAAGAGAAAATAATAGTAAAGAAAGAGAATGTAATCCTGAATCTTCATACATCGACTTTGATTCTGATAACAAAAATCAAAACGATCGATATCGAAGTGATATAAATGTTCTCAAAGGTAATTTAACTTTTATTTCAGATAATAATTAGCATCCCAAATAGCTAAAATAGTGCTTAGATTTAGTTGCAACTGCTGAAATCTAAGGCCCTCATTCTCTTCATCACACTTTAGCGACGTTTCCTCACTTTGTCATTGATAGCGCTCTTTTAAAATGACGTTTCTCAGAAAGTTAAGGGCCTGCTGCTGACACGACTTGGAAGCAGTATCATACTTAAGCGCGTCCTACCACTATAGCGAAGCAGTGACTATTGCTGAAATATATGCAGAAAGCAAGAGACGTGACTTCAGGAATCTTTAGTTGCAACTAAATCAGCGCGCAAGCACTGAGCTATAATTTAACCATGATACTGTTTTGAAATTTATTCTTTAGTATTTATTTAACTGTAAATGATAAAATATTGAAACAAACATTTCTTTATATTAGTGCTCGCCACATTCCGATAAAGTAAAGGTTCTGGAACAACATACACTTATCCAAATGTGGCAAGCAATGCTTTATACTATGTGTTTTATCATTGTGTATTATGTTTTGCAAATATAGGACAAGCTCAAGAGATATGCGAAAGTTCAAAAGAGATGAATAAAGACAACAACAAAGATGATATCAGGTATCGTAAAATAATTACTTTCCTTTAATTATTAAAAAAAACGTTTAACTATATACATTCATTAATGTATTATTCATTAATAACATGTATACAGTTTTATTTATGCGATATATATAAATATGTATATTATGAATATATACAATATTTTATAGACTGAAAGAAAATATTAGCTGCCAGGAGAATTCAAACAAAAACGTCGTAGATACGAAGATACAAGAAATCAGGTATGTTACTTTATTTCTTGAGTTTAAAACTTGTAGAAATTTTATATTCTACAAGAAATAAAGAGACTTAAAGTCAAGAGAAATAATTCAATCTTTAGATAATAGTTTTAAGTAAATATTTTTCCAGAAAACATATCGATGATGAGAAATATGATAAAATAAATGTATCTCTTTCAAATTTATATAAGCAAAATAATTATACAATGATAATGAAATACATTATCCTTTTTGAGATTGAAAAATGATCCACTCTTGTGTGTTTTTGATAATTTAGGTAGGGCTTTTAGGAACATTTGTGGCATATAGATATTTGCCCATGATGTCCAATAAACCAAACTAAATCGATAATTATTATTTTGATACTCTCGCAGCGATCTTGGAGTTTGATGTCAGAAGCGAGAAAATAATTACTGCAACTTATGTGAAAATAAAAAAATATTTACGCACAAACTCAATTATTAGAGCACATTTGTAAAATATATTAGACAGTTTTCTTTTAGTTCAATAACGAAATCGTATCAGCAAAATCCGTTATTCTATCTAGCTCTTAGATATTGAATAAGTCTTTTTTTTAATTTCAATAATATATAATATTGCTTTGAGGCTATTTAGTGGCCGCGGTCACATTGGATGTTAAATAATCCAATCTTACTTTCTTAAAAATTTACGACAGATTTGTTCGGTTTCTACTACCAGTCTGCTTTGCCGAAGTGCATTTGTTTGCTGCAAATGTACAAAAATCTGTCTTTGAGATTTTTTACTAATTTGAAGCCAATCTGCGTTGGACAAATCTACTCGGAATTTGCCAATCAATTTATCACTTGACTTTTGTAACAGATTTTGTTACTTTTGTGTTCACGATGCTATAAATTGGTCCAAGATCTCGGACGCAAAAAGATTGACTAGTCGTATTCGAATAATTCGGCTATTTGACGAATGTGACTAATCAATTGTTTTTTTGTTTTTTTTTTTTTTTTTTTTTTTTTTTTTTTTTTTTTTATGGACACAGGCAGCATATGTTAGCAGCCGACTTTTGCAGCTGGAAGAGAACGGCGCATAAAAGGAGAAGTTTTCCTAAAGAGCGATTTAGTATTACATTACAGACAAGTTATTAAGGATGAAATTTGAATGAGATTAACATTAAAATAAAAGTAAACGCTAAATGTTAATTTAAGAGAAACGAATTGATGCATAGCAGTATCGACTTACGTATTAATAATTTTAGAGAATTAATTTTTCACTACTTTGTGCAAGAACGAACAGAGTTGTTTCGTTGTTTTTGCGCAGCTTGAGATAGTCAAACTGCGCGCGGAGAGTGAAAAAGCGTACTAACAAGAGAGTCTTTTTCAAGTCCAAGAGCTGGATTTTGACATTTAATATTTCAAGTACTATAACCTCAAGTACCTAACACATTTCAAGTACTATCAAAAAAATAGTTGTGTGTTTTTTTAAATATTTATACACGATTTATGCGTGATTTTTGCAATGAACAAACATGTTGCGTATATGCAAAAACTACTTGTTAAAGAAAATCTACTTAAGCGTTTATATAAATGATTTGAATATCTCAGATATGAAAACATTTACTACTTGCTTTATTGTACTCGAGCACTCGATGTCGATCGATGCGTTTATCGACACTGTGATTGATACTTTTTAACTGCTTATAACTACTTAAAAACTGTTATAGTCTCGTCGTTCTCATACTAGACTTTTTGTCTCAGAATGTTGAAAAATGTTAAAGAATCTACCTTAAAAATATTGAGTGTACATGATATATTTTTTATATATTATTTTGCAAAGGCTAATAGAGTGATGTGCATTTATGTGCATATAATAACAATATTGCTGAGAGAAAAAAATATTAATACGAGATACATAAAGCATAAGCTTTTTTTATTGGATAACATTTCTTTCATGAATCTGTTGTTAGTTTTGTATTTTTTAATACTTATTTTTCTAACAACAATTCATTCACATGTTAATCTCGATAGCTTATTTATATATCTCGTATAATTTTTTTTACTTCGGTGTATTTTTATTATATGCAATGTTTGATAAAATAATGCTACAAGAGTGAACACTCTTTCCGTAGTAACGGAATAGTCTGTATGTTGCAATATTTACTTTTTTATTGTTTATAATAACATAATGTTTTGCGATATATTATCGATTATAATGTACACTTGAAATCTTTTGCTAATATGAAAGTTTTATGTTTGCATTTGTACGCACGTGCGTAAATGCAGTTGCTTTGCACATGTATACATATGTGTGTGTATACACATTTGTGTTTAAAAATCATCTTATAAAATCTGTACAGTTTAACAAATTTTTACTCGATTGATTATTATAACAAAACCTAATTTAAATTTGTATCCATTAAAAGATATTCTAAACGTATATCTCTTTATAGTATTTGAAAGTGAGTCTTCGAATTGTTGACTCTAAATATAGATTGTTGCGAGAAATATCTCTCAGTGCTCGAAGTTAGTTGCAATACTGCCGAAAGATTTCTAATTGTTCCTTTCGCTTTTTCTTCACTGCACTTACTTCAGCAACGGTCACGCTTCGTCATTGATGGTGAGATATTGAGTGCTGTTTTCAAGCTGTGTGAGAACCTTCAATTTTGCTAAGAGAAAAGTTATTTTTATAATCACATAAAATATTTTTTTATTTATTTGATTGTAAAATAATTTTTCTCAGCAAGATGTGGACTCTCGTGCTGCTGACGCAGTTTGAAAGTAACATCATACTTAAACGCGAACCATCGTTGATGACTGTCGCTGTGGTAAAGGAAAAGCGAGAAGTTTCAGAAATCTTTTGGCAGTTATAACTAAATCTGGGCACTGATTTTAACACATGGCAGTATTTTCTTTGAGCATCATCCTTTAATCCAACTTGTTCCTTTTCTCTTGAATAAACGATATATAT
>QVOB01015874.1:0-18969 GCA_014839585.1 Pseudomyrmex concolor
GATACTTATTCCAAGATACGATTTTATCAGCTTCGCATATATATTTAGAAATAGTAACCTTAATTATTATTAATACTCGATTAAGCCCGGATCGTTCATCATTATAATGACGAGTAATCATCCTTATCAATTGCGTCTGCAATTTAAGTCCACCTACATATGTAGATTGCATTATAACGGGAATTTTCCCGAAGAGTGACATTTACAGTTTCTCGTTCCTTTTTCGTCGGTTTATTTTTAGCATTTTAACGATATACGTAATAGATTGTTCTCTTATTTATTCGCAATTCCATTTAGAAAAGGAACTCGAGATATATATATACATGTATGAAAACGGAAGATATGGGGGGAGAAAATGAATTGTATATAGAAAAAAAAAAAAAATAATTGCGTTGATTTTTCTGGATGACCAGTAAAACTCGTTTGTTCAATAAAACTCGAAATGCCAATTTCGGTTTTTATTCGTTGATGTAAAGAAAATATTATACGATTCGCAGGACTTGCACAGAACAGGCTGCAGCCTGTTCTGCGGTGCTGCTGGCCGGGACAATCAAGCGGTGCTCCGTCGTGTCCTGCTCGGTTTCGCTCGTTGGAACAAATCCGTGGGTTATTGCCAGGGCTTAAATGTTCTGGCTGCTCTCGTCTTGCAAGTGATGGATCGCGCGGAGTCTTCAGCTGTGAAAGTGATGATATATCTAATAGAAGGTGTTTTACCAGAAGGCTATTTTGCTGATAATCTGCGAGGTCTCTCCGTCGACATGGCGGTGTTTCGGGATCTTCTACGCTCGAGGCTGCCGAAGTTATCCAAGCATCTCGAGGCGCTTCAAAGTGACGCAAAAGATAAAGCGACGGGTGAGTTGAATTGCCAAAACAAAAACGCGAGATGAGAAGCGCTAGAAATACAGAGTCGCGCGATAACAAGAAGATTGTGTGTTATTTCCGAAAATTGAAGTGTGTGTAATTGTGCAAATGTCTACTAAGTTTGAAATGTAAAGAGACTCTATATTTTTGTTTTCGAAAAACTAATATAGAACACTTTTGTTCTCAAAATAAATATTTAATTCTTCTTCGCATAAATATTTTAGAACGGGAATTTTTAAAAATGTCTGTAGAACAGTTCAGATTGAAGCTTGATTCCGTTTATAGAGACGTCGCATCTAATTGAAACTCGTTAAAGCACGAAGAGCTAATTTACTGCAGTACCGATAATCTCTCCGACTAATTTAATTAAATTTGATCTCATTGTTCCTATCTCAATTCTTCCGATTATTACGGCAGATGATTTTTGCCTCGCTTTTTCAGGAAGCAGTTACGAACCTCCGCTCACGAATGTGTTCACCATGCAATGGTTCCTTACGCTCTTCTGCCACTGCTTGCCACAGGAGGCGGTGCTTCGTGTTTGGGATCTGATATTTCTCGAAGGTGATGAAGTGCTCCTTAGAACGGCACTTGCTATCTGGGAAGGTCTCTCGGAGTGAGTGTGAAATAATTTCAATTAAGTTCATTATCAGTAATTGCACATAACAGAAGAAACTCTACAAGAGACTGTGTTTTTCTTCAATTTATTTTATATGCCACGAGTAACTGGAATAATTAATTGTGTTTTCAGTCGCATAATGACCGTAACGTCGGCGGACGAGTTTTACAGCATAATGGGAGTGCTTACGCGAGAGATGCTAGAATTCACCGACACAAACAATCTCATAAAGGTTGAGTGCTATAATTCATATTTGCGTTTGATAACGCAATCCAACTGGAAAATTGCGCATTAGAGACATTTCTTGTTTTCATACATTACCACATTAGCTATTATTCTCTATGTATTCACGTGATACATAATTCATTTATCAATTATCTCGCGATAGAACATTGTCAGCATGGGACCGTTACACGGCGTGACGAGTTTGAGAGAAAAACATCGATATAATATCACCCCATGGGCGCGAAAACTGAGCGACGACGATGACAGCGAAACGGAGGAGGATGAGAGATTGGCGGTAGCAGCTGCTATGTTCAATATGGCTCAACGTATAAAGAAAGGTGATTGTTGTGTTGCGTCATAAGAAATTCCGTAAGTGATTACATGATATATTGTAAAAGACAGTGATAAAACGCGAAAAAAAAATAGAAATTTTATTATCTGGTGAGAATTATCCAGCGGGATAAATCAAGATGATTATTTCCAATTGACGCGCGGGGGGAAAACAAAAAAGATTACCTACTATGCTGTATTAAGGCATCTTGAGCGTCTTGACGCTTGTTGAAAGAAATGATGAATTTCAGATCGCATACCATCTACAATAGGAGCGTTACAAGCAATGGCACCCAGCAGCGATCGAGAACGCCTTGCTCTGGATATTACTACGCTGAAACAGCAATATGCAAAATTACGAGAACGGCAGCGGCAAGCACACATAATACTCTCCGGTAATGGCAAATGAGTAGGAAGAAAAGCGGTTTTTGCATAATCTCGCATAATAGCGTAGTATATTGAATAAATATTGAATAAAAAAGATATCTCTTTCGAAATACGAGAAATGAAAGGTTTTTTTAAGTAAAGAAATTTGAAGTATGTACGTTTTTTTTGTTATGTTCTTTTCTTTTTTGTTATATTCTTTTTCAGAGAAATTAAATGGAAAAAATTTACTTTTCAAAATTATCAAAAATCACACGTTCGGACATTTATATGTTTTAATATGTAATATATGTTTAATTATGCATTGTATTCGTGCATAATTTGTGACTGAACGTAGAAAGAATAAATTACTATGAAATTATACATCACTCGATCTGGAACGCACATATTATAATGCAATATGCATATCATGTTATAACAATGTTCTTACGCCAATCCTTCTAGTGTCAATATTATTATAAATTAGAGAAACGCGACTGTGTAACGTCACATGGAAAATTGGACGTTGCTCATCTTTAAAATCAAACCTCGTCACATGCGTTGGGATTTGACGATATTACCGAACACCGGCACATCGCAACACTTTGCCGTTTCTGCTCACCGCTATAATCTAGTCCATATATTCATGAATGAACCGCGTCGAACTTATGTCCACACTTACGACTTTAGATGCTATCGTCACGTATTTCGTTCCGAGCAGAAATGCACGATAACAACGTGACCTTTCGAGATGTTGTGACCTATCACGTCAAAACGCGGTTTCCAACGTGATTCGCTTCAGTTTGAAGTAGCCTTCGAACTGTATTTTCTGATAGGCGAATAAAACTTATATGGCCATATTTACGTTTGATTGACGGTACGTCAATAAAAAACTTAGGAACGGAAATAAAATTTTCAAGTATAAAAGTATAAAACAAGGATGTTTTCCTTATAAAACAAGAATGTTTGTCAAAATCTTTTTTTAATTTTTAATCGACTTCTTATATTCTGATGCAGCCGCGTGCGCGAGACAGACCATGGTACCTCCACCCACTTCCACAGCTATGAATCATCTGTTAGTGGGCAAAAATGCCCTTGTAAGTGGAAAAAATCGACCATTGAGTTTGCCGTCTGCCACTGTCACGTCAAAATTACGGCCAGCAGCTCTACACAGCCCAAGAGGTCAAAATCGCAGGGAAAGGCAAGGTGTTACGCTTCACTGGAAAGACGCGAAAAGACCGAAGCAAAGAGCCGGTGACGCTGGTGGTAAGTGTAATTAATATTTCAAAACTTTATTAAAATAAAATTTTTTCAATATTTACAAATTAGGTATCTCTCTGTTCTTTTTTTTATAAATTTAAAAACTTCTGCACAACGAAAAGAAAAGTGCAATCTATTTCGAATACGCATAAAATGCTCGGTATAAAAATATAACTAATGTAAAATATCTCGATGATAAAATATGTGTTTTTAATGATTAAATATTTTAATATTTTTAGTTTTTTACTTTTATGTAAATAGTTTTTACCAAAATTTACAAATATAAAAATAAAATCACAATATGTAACAAGAGATTCATTTAAAATAATTGGTTATACATATCAATATACATATTAATTATACATATCATTATACATATCAATATTTAAAAAACAAAGTAAAATTATTAAATTTGTGATATACTGAATAATCTGCATACGGCAACTGGCAAGCGTACCAGCAGAGAGTAAGTAACTTCTACCAACGGTAACGCCTTTCGTGTGGCAACACTGTTTATCAATGATCAATATATCTACAATCCCCCATGATAAAAGTACATCAACCACCTGTTTCATGTTTGATACCAACAAGTATGACTATTGACGCAGGTGTGGCAAATAGAGTCAACATCCAGTTCCGAATCTTTTCTTGACAAGTCGTTTTTTCTGCCGCGAATTAGGACTTTAATACATATAATTTCGTACAGATATACGTTTAGGTGTTTAGAAGTTATTGCTTTTTGTATTTGTTAATTAATTTTTTCATCATTTGTGATATTAAATTGATGACATATCTTTGATCAAAATTAATTGCGTCACTCATTTCTTTCTTTCGGAATTGTTATAACAATCTGTTTTATACACAGTGATCTTTTATTTTATATTACAGACGTTGATGCTTTTGGCTCAGCATTTTTACAATCGCCTTCGGAGGCAACATCTGTGACGTCGCCTAACCGAGTTGACAGCGACAGTGACAGCACGTCGACGGAGCTGTGCGACGAGCCGGATCGTCTGAGCGACGTCGATAGCGAGGAACTTACGTCAGCGTCCGATTCTTACGTCATGGACGATGAAAAGCACGCTTACGCCGAGGGTTCGTCGACCTCGGCGAGCACACCTGCGCGTTCGTACAAAAGCGAGCCGACAACGACGATCAAGGAGCCGTCACAAACGGATTCGATTCTCGTAATCGAGCACAGCGACAAGTCCTCGTCCTTGACTGAGATCTCGATCGCAAAGATCACCGATCAGATACGAAGACTGTCGGCGGAGGATGACAATAACACGACGATTTCTCAAACACCGAGCGCGCACGACAACGACGAGCTGTCAGCGAGCGATTATTCGCTCGAGAGATCACAGACGAAGGCAACGGAATTAATGTCGCAAGATCTTGTCAATTATACGTCAAGCAAAGACGCGACAAGACTCTCGCCAAAAACTGCGAACAGCTACGATTATTTAAATCTCAAATCCGATCTTGCCGAGGAAAAAACGAATGATATTTTGCTGCACAAAACAGATCGACTGAAAAACACGGAAGAGATAGAAGAAATCGTTCAGACTAACAGTAAAGACAGTACAGGCCTTAAGATTAATATAATGGAAAGCACTACGAGTATATCACGCGATAGTTCCATAGAACAACCGAGCATTTCTTTAGATAGAAATTACGATAAATTCAGCACATCCTTAGATACAGATGATAAGCTTTTCGAATCTTCTTTAAGATTTACAAGCAAGCTCTACATAGATTCGAAGAACGATAATTTAAGCGACGCTGATGTTACGAGTAACAGAACTGCGGATATCACAACCGAGTCACGATCTTTCTATTCCAACAGATACGTTGTGGGCCATCTTCCAATTTCGCCGATAACGATGGATAACAAACTAACGAAACTCTCGCATGAAATATACGCAAATCCGGAAGATTCGACGATTTCTGAAACAACTTTAAAAACAGATGTTTTCGCCGACAAACAACTGACGATAGAAACAAATTCGTGTTTCGATCCGAAAAAGAGTCCGAAATCTCCGGACAGCGCGAAGTCGTTCAGTTCTGGAGAGACGATGGGTCCAGACTCGAAGCCTTCCAGTCTGACTGTGAGCCCGAGAACGCCAAATAAATCGGATTCTCGCGATTTTACGATCGACAAATCGGCCAGTTCGTCCGTCAGCTCGGATTCCAAAACTCTTGTTCTCCATTCTGCAAGTTCGGATATCACGCATGATATTTCGAGACCGATCACGAAGAGAACATCGTATGAGAAATCAAGCCCGTCGACTCCGATCAGCACAGATTCGCTTAAAAACAAATCCGATTCAAGCCCGAAGTTGGTGATCAGCAGTTCCAGCGATTCGTGCAGCCCGTGCAAAGTTAAGTCTTCCGAGAGGTCGTTCAGTTCCGATCTGCAGTCGCCAATAAGTGCCAACTCTATAAGATATACCTCAAACTACGGGAAAGGAGGTCAGGACAACGTGTCAGAATCGCCGATCGACCTGAGCTCCGCGACCTCGCCGTTTTATCCTATCACCAATCCTAATCAGAAAACGCCGTCGCCGTACAGCGTAAGCAAACGTAGGAGCAGCGAAAGCGCTGAAACGTCACCTGATCAGAAGTCGATCAGCTTGAAAGATTCGATAAGATTCTCGGGATATCAAGCGAATCTTGATCCCTCGCTAAAATCAATCGAAACTAAGATCTCCGAGCGAATCGAGATAAGCGATATGTTTGCCAGACCACAATTCGGATTGAGTACGGAACTGAATGCGAGTTACACACCGAGAGAGAAAAGCAAAACTGACTTGAGTTCTTACGAATCGATCGACGCCGAGTCATATCGTAACCGCAGTGATTTTCTTGATGACAATCAAGACGATCCATTATCGGAGAAAGACGTGGTGCCTCAATTGCCGCACGAGAAGCTTGACAAGCATTATTTGAATTATAATTACAGACGTAGGGATCGATCGAAATTGACTGAGAGGAGTTCAAGCAGCCTGGAGAGTAGATACACCGACTTGAAGTCTTCGGTATCGATCGATGAATTCAACACGACTATGGCGAAAAAGCGATCGAGCGATATTCTGGAAGATATGAAGCATCTGGAAGCAAAGGCATTCAGTGACGGATCGCCCGACACTACTATGTTAACGAAAAAATCGAGCGACATTTGGGAAGATATGAAAAATTTGGAAGCGCGGCGACAGGATACCTTCAGCAATTCGGCTAGCGATTTCTCGAAGCAACGTCTAGAAATTCCGAACATAAGCATAACGAACGAGAGTAGAAAATCTTACATATTGCATCCTAAAATCAACATCGACGACAACAGCATATTGAAGACCATAGCCTGCAACAAAAACGACAACGACACGGAAGACGACGGTAGAGAATCGAAGGTCGGCGTGTGGACCAAGGTAAAACCTCGAAAGAAGGGGGACAACGGACGTAGAAGTAGCGACAGGGCGTCAAAAATTATTCAAGAGAACTCGGCCATATTGCACAAGATCCTGGCTTGTCAGGCGAAGAAACGTTTGCCAGATTTGGAAGAGATATCCAAAGAGATCACCATCAGTCCGATAAACGAGGAAATCTCGAAGATATTCAGTCCGATTCTCGAGAAAATGGGACTGAACGAGCACGAAATAAACGAGGAACTCGCTCGGATAAATTTGAAAGATTTTGATAACATGACCGCTACCAGTGTGTCGGAGTTGGACGCGAAGATCAACGAAGAGCTGACGAAACTTTCTCTCATCGACGACACCGAACAAATCGATGAGCTGGACGTAGACGAGATCATATCGCCCGACTATCTGGACACTCGAGAGGCGTTTATAGATCATAAGATAAACGAGGAACTCTCTAAACTTCTGGCGAACTACGAGGAAGAGTCGCCGCCGAGCGTGATTAATCTTGAGAAAGGTTCGTCCAGTCAGAACGTAAGCGAGACGGAGGGACTCGATCTCACCAGTATTTCGACAAACGTATTTTCCTACAAATCATCCAATGATTCGATCGAGATCAGAAGCGACTTGGAATCCACGCACGATGCTGTGATTCAGTCCGAAAAATTCCCATTCGCGACGCTGAAGTACGAGCAGAGCATGTCACCCAAGAGCGATATAGATATTTACAGGGAACTGGAGAAGCTCGACAAGATCTCGTCCGCGCAAGTCCTGCCGGACTCGTCGATCGAAATACCGCCGAAACGATTGTCCCCTATTTCGTACATTGCCAACACTTCAGCAGCTTATTCGGATGTGTCGTCTGCTGGGAGATACGCGCCGAAGACGAGCCCGTTCGATGTCGCGCCGTTGAAGAGCTCTTACGATCCTTACAAGAGCTTTGAGTTTCCGAGCAGATCATCGCGTGAAAATCTTTACGCAGCATACGATAAACCAAGCGATTCCACATTCGAGTACACGGATTCGAAGCCAAGAATATCGCTTGATCCGTACGATCGGCATCTCAAGAGTTCGATATTGTCGAAGGAATCTCTGGAGTTTCGCGTGAGATACGACAATGAATCTCCGGGGTCGATTAGCAGTGAATACGCGGCTGTTCAGGATAACAAGTCGCCGGCATCCTTGACCGTAGGAAGTTCTTACTACAACAAAGCTAACAATAAAGCAGTCACGCCGACCAAGTACATCGTCAAGGAGGAGAAATGCCTCGATATCGGAGAATATTCCAGCGACAAGTCGGATCTGTTGCGTCACAAGTACGGCGGTTTGTCTCCGAAAGAATACTCTCACGTAAGAAGCACGGACTACGACAAATCCTTAAGCACGTTACCGCACCTTGTCATGGAATCGGAACCGGATATTGGCTCGTATCTGCCGACGAGACATCGCGACTACAACGTGCTGTCGCCGAGTCGCCAATATAGAGATCAATACTACCCTTCCAGTCCGAATCATTACACTCCAAAGCTCTCGCCGAATCTAGTCGAAGAAACAACAAGACCGATCGTTTCACATCCAGAATCTCCGAGCAAAATGAGTGCCGGCAAGTACGGAGATCTGACAAGCAAGGGGTCGAACTGTTACAAGAAGTCGACATTAACCCTCGGACACATTGAAAGTGCGGACAAAGATAACGAGAACGCGGACACGACTCCCAGTCCTAAGACGCACTTCAGTCCTTTTCCCGTTAGAAATAATACCAGAAAGCCGAAAGAACTGACGTTGAAGTTGGGCCTGTATTCACCAAAGAGCTCCGATTTTGGTCAACTGAAGAAGTCATAGTGCTCAGCAAATTGTCGAAGCGACGAAGCTTTCGACCTGCATCGCAATTGTCACGTCAGCTGGTTCGCCATCACGGAAACGGAAATCTACAAACATGTTCGCTAATCAGTTTGTATCAATGGATTCTTACACTTTTCACGAAGCAAAGCATATTCGATGCGTTTTTTTGAAAGCGAGTCCGTTATCAATTTTCCAAATTTATTAACAAAGTGGGCCTAACTCATCGCCTAAGTATTTCGTAAGTCGTATAACATAATGACCGATACTATCATAAGCAAACAGATAAGCTTAATTAGTTGTAACATGTTGAACATAGCCTTATATATAAGATATTTTAATTATATAAAATAAAATATAATTATATAAAATAAAATAATTATATAAACTAAAGACATGTAAGTTTTACAGTGTTCGGTCAGACAATTGCGAAATTTATATTGACGGGACGGAGAGAGATCAGACGCTAATGCGGAAGTAACGTAAAAGTGAATAATACACAAAAGCCCGCCGTTATTTTGTAATCGCGATAAGTGCGAAATAATATCTCCATAAATGCAATTAAATTTGGGAATATTGCTGAAACAATATATCGTGCGCAATTGACGCGATTACAAAATAGCAAATCCGGACAAAGCAGATTAATGATAAATCCAATCCCTATATTCGGCTGCGCGTTTCTCGCTTCCTGTCCTTTATTTCATCATTAAAAGATAATGCGCACTTCATGCACATTCGAATATTCGCATTTGTTCGGAATTTTTGTTTAAAAAACAGAAAGAATCCGAAGAACGTTAAAACCACAAAATGCCCGCGTGTAATCGCTGAATTTACAATTAAATGCCTTTGATTCCCTCCAGTATTATGCCGAAACATTTCTTACAAAAAACGACTTCCAAACCGATGCTACGCAATATATTAAACTTGCACTGTTAAACCAATATATTCATCTGAAGAAACATAACAAAATATTCTTCTCGCTTTTCCTAAACGTGTCATGCTACATGATTGTTCTTACAAACGAAACAAAACGCCTGTAGCATGACAGAATTTCTTCGAACAAACAAAACCAACTGATTATGGTGTAAATTTAACAAACGGTACGAATCTGCGTAACTCTAACAATAAGTGAATTGTGCACCACAAATTAGATATAAAACAAAGCGGAAAAATTGTACATAACTTTAAATATATTGATTATACTTGAATTACAGAAGAGGAACAAAAACCCTTCACATAAAATCTTTTTATATAAAAGTAGTATTTTTAGATGTTTCTAAACAAACGAGAGTGTCCATACTCTGTTGCAGTATTCGGCAATCAGCTTGCTTGAAGTAGGCTGCAGCTTAAGAGCGCGAGTAGTTGAGAACTTGTTGCTACGAGCTTGCATCCTTGCTCACAACAAACGGCTTCAATTCGATACATAAACGAAAATTGCAGTAGGAGACTAGTGCGGGACAGATATCTGTTTTGTCGCGGAACAATTCACAAAAAACGTGGCTTTTTTATTAAATATTTACACAATTTGTTTTTTTTTAACATAAGATGCTTCTGTAACTTGCTTAGTGGAAAAATCGTTATTGTTCATCTCTTGTTAAAATTTTCAGCGCATCAAAAATCCTAAAACATAGCTTGTAGTTAGTCTAGTAGATTTTTCCCCAAAGATTTATTATTATTATTGATAGAGAATATTATTATTAAAGAATATTTGCCCAATCATCTGTGATAGTTTAGAGAACGAGATAACACACACACACTTACACAATGTTAACGTATTAGATGTTGATCATAGAGCAATTATATTATTAATTTAAGCACACATTCTCCTTTAGTATTAACATCTTGCCAACGTTTATTTTGTTTTTTTTTTTTTTTATTATTCATGTTACGTCAACTAATTATTTAACGTAATGTCAATTAAACTTATTATTAATGACGATTTCAAATGAGTATACATTTTTTAACGTTCTACTTATACGTACATACATATTAAACCGCTATCCATGAAGAAGAATCAATACACATTTCTCTCTTCTCTCTTTCTCTCTCTTACGTCCGTACTTTAAAGATACAACAATATACTTGTCAATTGCGATGTAAGAAAACTATTGATAAAATAAAAAAGAAATTGTTAATAAAAGAAACAGAGAGAATTTCAGGCACAAGTATTATATAAATTTGCGCGCGGAAGCTTTTATATACGACGTTATAATAAAGTTCTTCTCGCGTTTTATTTGACTTATATTAATATATATTATTAACATATATATATACATATATATATATATATATACAACATATATATATATATATATATATATACACATATAATATTAATGCGAGCGTGTATGTATTATATAGATTACATAGAGTATCTAATAAACTTTTCAGTGCTCGTTATATCGCTGCATCGTAGAGAACATATTGCGCACTTGAATGGTTTTTGGAATGCGTAGAAAATGTAGCATTACCTTCGTTTCAGTTACAATACGTAGACGACGGATGTTGAATTTCAGAAGAAGAAAAATCCGAAAGTAGTTCTACACACAGATGCCTGTGAAGTATAGAAAGTATTCATAAAGATGCTGGGAGAGACGGCGACACACTTGAAGATAGTTACACAAAGATATATATATATATATATACATATAGTTTAAATAAGAGAATATATTTAAATGCTTATATTGAGTAATTAGTGGAAACAGAGCATCGTTAACGCAGTTGCTAATATTACTATATTGTCAATGTTGCGCGTTTTACATTCATCCAAAACCTTAGGTTCACTTTGTTAAACACACATTCAAATGAAAAATAAAACTGCTCGACAATATGTACACTTAATTTAGTTTTTGCGACGTTACTTAAGCTTCTCGACTCGAGTGCTTTTCGATACTTAACGAAGAATACGTTGCAATATGTATACACGTGAATACACGTAGTGTTTTTCTACTGGATCAAGAAAATCAGAATCGGTTAGAATATGTGGCAAATATAATTGCGTATACATACAGCCTTAATGAAGGCTTCGCGCGTGATAAAAATGCAAATCCTATGCAAGCGTCTCGTTCGAAAAGAAGAGAAAATTGTATTTAAGGGCGCGAATGTGTGTGCAGTTGTTACGTGGTGTTTTGAGAAAATTATTATGTACATACATGCGAGTCATGTCAGATATAAGACTGTATATTTGAAAATGCAAATAGAAATAATTAAGTCGTTAAGTGAATAAAGAAAAACTGAAAATAAATATATTGAGAAAGTAAATACGTGTAGTTTAATTATTACTTCACAAAAAGTCTCTAGTTTCAATTATAAATAAAATAGAATATAAATAAAATAGAATATAAACATGTTTGATATTGATTAATTTTTCTTAATAAATATTTTTATTAATCTTTTATACTGAAATTATTGTTCACGTATAATATCTTGTTGCTTTCGTTAATCCAGGTATATTTTGAATGTGTTTTATTTTCTCACGATTTTTTACAATTACCTCCATTATTTAGTATCCATCACGCGCTCGTAGAAAAAACAACACTTCGGTTAACAGATATTTTTGATTTACTAATAGTTTCGCAGGTATAATGGTCTTTTGTAATATTTCTTTTTATTTTTATATTAATTTTGTTACAATCTGCGCAGCGTAGCTGGCGATGTGTAGTGTGAAATCTCGGTTATTTCATTATGAAGCTCGAAGCAGTCGGGCGCCATAAACGTGATAATAATATTCTCCACATTGGCGAAAAAATAGTACTTACTCACACATCTCTTCGCAAAGAGGATGGCGGTCCGATTACCGTTCGCAAAACTGCTCACTCTCCCCCGCAACGGCCGCGTACTCGTGCTCGAGTGGACATTTCATTTCGCTAACGTGATTACACGCACTCATGCGTCGAGGATTGCGGATTCGTTTTAATTGGGATTACATTTCAATTAAAACCTCGTCCCCATTAGAGAGAGAGAAGGCCGCGTTGAATTTCGGAAAGGGACGCGGGCAATGGGAGGAGGGAGGGAAAGAGAAAAAGAGAGAGAGAGAGAGAGAGATTGGGAGAGAGGTGGCGAGTAATTGATACGGGCGACGCGCGCGCGTTATCTGAGCGCGTAAGCGCCGTTGCAGATAAAATATGCATGTTTGCCAATCAAGAGGTGTTCGGGGTTACATGTCCGCCGAGCTCTCTCGGCAAACACGCGATTACGAAAGCTCCGGCGGGCTAAACGGGCAAGCAAACAAACGAAACCTTTGACCCAGACCCGTCCAAATAATCGGCGAATCGGAAAGTACTCCGGGCTCGCGCGATTCCGCCGGGCGATTGGACAGAGCGATGCTCGCCGGTGCGGAACACCGAGGCTTCCTCTGGCGATACTACAACGCGGTGCTAGTTGCCGCATAAATTAGTGCGTGAATTATGCAACACGGCCGTTTTATTAAAGAGGTGAGGTTTGATAAGCACACTTTGTCGCGGTTCCGCCGAGCGCGAAACGCCCCGCGCGTGCTCTCGCCGACGGGACGGTTTTACATTTTATTAGTACGAGCAAAGTTCGACGTGTTATGCGCCAACGTGTTTTACACACTCTACACTCGTGTAGGCACTGCATATTTTTTGCCCGGTTTTTCGCCGCGTTTCATTGCCGAGTTTTGCTGATTTTTTTCTCAACCTCCCCGACAATTTTTCCTGGACATTTCAATGAATCCGTTATTGCCAGCGCAACATGTTTGCCAATTTGTCCGTTCAATGATATTATCTAACTGAGCGATTTATCCACTTGACAAACTGACAATTCGGCAATTTAGCCATTGTGAGATACGTTCATTTTGCCGATTTGGCGCGATCCTATCGAAACTTCTATCTGGCTGTTTTTAACATCACGCTGTGTACGTTACGCAATAATTCACAATATATCTGAGTTAAAAAAACATCTGATAACATTTTTCTCATATTTATTTTATATAACAGTTACACGATAAATAATATCGTTTTTCCCGCCAAAAAGTTGTAGTTCATATTTCTCGAATAATAAATATAATTTCAAGCCCATATCAAGTTTAATTATCAAATCAAGTGCTCAATCTTGTGCAATTAAAAATTCTAGGAAAAAAAATTAAATTTGGCTTCGGAAAACCAATTTCACGGCAAAATAAACGTGTCATATTACATCAGACGTCATCGTCGAAATTTCGTTTATTTGCAAAATAACGCATGCATTGACTTTTTTTTTTATCGGTCACGTGAAACATGCGATGTATTGCTCTCACATGGGGCGTTGTCATATTTCGTCGAGCTGCCTCACAATGATCGGTGATTCCTGAAATTAATGCGCAACGTATCATTAGATTTCGAGAAGCTTCCGTCGAGACTGGCGAGGCCAAACCGCGTCGAATACTAGGTAACCCTCGCAAGATGCATTCGCCGAGTGATGCATCTATTCGCAACTCGAGCGCGCATATATATAGATACGTACATACGTACGGTAATATGTACCTAACCCGTTATGGAAATGAGCTCGGGGGATGCGCGCGCATTCCGGCGACATCCTCTGCATCGGTAATATGCTTCTCTTCGTGTCCTTCCTATCCTCCCCATGGCTTCCGCCGCGCTTCTTGTCACCGTATTATAGTGGCCGACAGTGCATCTTTGGTGCCGCTAAATCCGGACACAAGAATCCTATCGCAGAATCGGAGCAGGACGCGAGACGTTTCTTGTCGTGACCGAGGATAACGAGGATTTCAGGTCGCACTGTCGCTCCTGATTTAAGAGCCGGGCTACTCGTGTTTTCTTCCTCGTGGCGTACGCGGTGTAACGTAAAAGTTCCGCGGGATTTCGAACTCGGGACATTAATCTCTTGCTCGTTTTCACGGGAAGAGCTCGGATATCATTCTTGGCAACTTTGAAATTTGGCGGATTACGTAACTCGTTTGAGAGAACGAGAGAAACGTTTCCTCTCTTTAGAATTGGAAATATATTTCTCTATAAGTTAATTACAGCGTCGCTTCTCTTATTTGCTCATCTGTATCTTATTTCTTCAACATACTTTTCAATCATTTTTTATCAGATAATTTAATTGTTGCTCCGTCAAAATGTTAAATAATAAAGACAAACTTACCTGCGAAAATACGCAGATATAGCATGTAAAAGAGAAAAAAAGTAGGTCAGACAATTTGTCTTCAAATAAAATCCTGTTACAATGTCGTTTTTTAGGTTTATTCATCTGTTCGTTATTCTTCGGTCGTGTACTTCTATATATATATATATAAGAAACTGGCAACGTTCCCACTTACAATTCTTTGGTATTTCGTTGAATTCCGGCAATGTACCGAAAATGTATCTACATTCATTGTATTCGAGGACGGATTAATATATATTAGAATGCCAGACTCATTAATCTCCGTTCTTTGTGTCATAAATTATAGCACTATACTTGGCAACATGGTATTTCGCCATGCAGTTATTTCTTGAAAGATAATTACGTAATTATAACTATAATATAATGCTATTATCGCTTAAGCCGTTAATTGTACGAGTATGTCAGATGAAATGAAAAAGTGCATCCCTTTAACTCTCGTGAAAGTAATGAAGAGGGCAATTTCCACTTGCAATCACTCTTTTTAATTCTTTTTTTATTTATTGTTTTTGCGAAATATATGAGAGCACTCGCAATTTTTTTTATACAATCTTTATAAAACTGAAGTAATGTACGGAAAAACGAAAAATTAATATTTTATGCAGAAAAAAAAATTGATGCGAGGATAATGAAAAAGTGCGATCGGATATCCACGTATAAGTCACACATCCGATCGAGTTCGCTGAACTCTCAAAAATTCTACGAAAACCAGAGAGAAGCGTCCAAAGCTAATATATCGACTCCGAGCTTCATGAAATATAAATCATATCTAGAACTGATTCTTCTACTTGAAAAATATACGGGGGAATACTTTGCACTTCTGAAATACGACGATAGTTGATATAAGAAAATTTCTCATATAAAATTGTAATGACAGAATATCTCATGCCGTGGTCGTGTCGCGTTTTCTGGGAGAGTCCTTTTAAAAACTTACGTAAAAATTTGAAATTTTAAGTGTGATTACTTTATACATCTTCTCTCGAAGTATGGAGTTTTACAGCACAATCAAATGAGATACATCGTGTAACTTACTCTCTCTCTCTCTCTCTCTCTCTCTCTCTCTCTCTCTCTAGATAGAGTTTGCTTGTTACACTTTGATCACTTCCGCACACAACCACTTTTGATAAAACGTAAGCACAAATCTCGTGAAAACCGCACCAGTGTTGATACAAGTCAGAAACGATGCGGAAACCAACCCGATGCCCGTTGGCGATCAATTGATATCAACAGGATACGTACACATACATATACGCGAGTTACATGGCCCGCCGACTGGAATTATGCAATCGAATAACATAGTCGTCCAACTATTATGTAACAGCGGAGCGACTAACTTCTGCACAATGGCGGAGTGACAATGCCAGAACCCGTTCCTGTTCCCATTCGCGTCCCAGCGCGACAACAGTCAAGTGACAAGCACTCTCCCGAATTCTGCTCGGATACTAATTGTCGCGGGAACGGAACTATTCGCAATCGCTTGTCGTTAGTTCGCGCAGTAACCTTTAAATGCGTAATTCGCTTTGGCAAACGTCATAGATATCGTTTAACCTTTAGAGGGCCGGAAAGCCAATATATTGGCGCTACCCATGATCGACACTTAGTGTATGGTCAATCCATGATATAAGATACCCGACACAAGCATTTTTAAGTAAAATGCATCAAAAATTAACAACCAATATTTAAACGGGCGGTTTAATGAGTTATGTCGGATCTGCTGTCGGATAGCGCATTTACAATTTTCTCACAACTCTTTAAGAAAGAAAAACTTACAAGTGTTATCTGCCGTGGATCTGCAATGCATTTAAGAATTAAAGCTTTACATTCGATTTACACTTCGACATTTTTGCAGTTGACGAATTTAAGTACAATTTGGCGGATAATGAGAGAAAATAAAATTAAGTGTCATTGAGCTTCTCTGAAATTGTCTTGCAAAGAAAAGTTACATTAATTTATTTAAGAAACAGAGATGAATTTTCTTTTGCTACAATATTCTGGATAATATAACCGATAACGAGATCGTCATGATTACCACAGCAGAAGTGAATATTTGATAGCAAATATTAACGATGTCGACTAATATCGCGGGTTAATGAAATATTCGATAAGTCGATCTCTGCATGTGACGCAGGTACGAGAGGTTCAATATCATAGCTGATGCTATAAGCCGTGCACCGTGATATGTGAAATTGAACTTTCAAACATTTTCCGGTGCAGTCACTTTTCATTTGCTAATTAACCGATGAGTCATTTAAATACGTGCATAAACATAGAAATTGATGACATACGCGGATATAAATTGTCATTTCATGATAGATTTTCTCAAATATCGTGCAGTAAAGTTAATAATAATCATATTTTTCAGCAAATAATATATATATATGTATAAAATATAAATTGTTTATTTCTCTTACATAAATAAGTTATATTTAGTGTTTAGATAGTTTTATAAAATATATCGACCATAAGTTTATATAATTTATATATAAGAGTAGTAGTTACATTTGTTTTACAAAAGAGAGTGAAGGAGAGAAAGAGAGCAAAAGAGGAAAATAGTGATAAAAAATTTTAATTTAAAACACGTCAATATATATGATACGAAGGATGTACACACGTTATACATTCAAACGCGTATTTCAGAGCTAATAATCGTCGTGATTTTAATTCAGATAAGAACAAACGTTCTTTTTTTCCAAGCTGCATTAACATTGATACATCGGCATTGCAACTGATGCGAAAATCGTACCGAATATAAACAGGTATGCCATGTGTGTGCGCATTGCTTTCTTTCATTCCACGAGGTGGAATTATCGACGTACTGCTGTTATTGAAAAAAGTTGCCTCGAAACAAGAATATGATGGACATGCAAGTGAAAAAACATTCATTCATTTGAATTACCATGCTTGAAACAAAAAACATACAAGTTGTTTATAATTATAATATTTTGCAATTATTGTAATTATTTTGCAAAAAAAAGAGAAAGAGAAAGACAAAATGTAATAGTAATATAAAAATCTTAATATTGCAATAAATTAAAGAAAAAATATATTCTTATTTTTATAAACAATATTCACACACACGCACAAAACGTAGCAAATTAAATTTTATTATTTACTGTATTAATTAAACAATTTTTTAAATCAGATGTCACGTGCAACGCTAAAAAATATATTATAATCGGTAGATTGAATCGTGATTTTTTGATGAGCGCGATCGTTTGATCGATGTACACAGTTGTCATCTGTGTAATTCTCCAGACGATGATTTTCGACATGCGAGCCGTTCGGAGCTCGACTTAACCGTATCATTAAACCTTGATCGTGTACTTTAATCGATTTACTAGCGATGTATCAAGCCCGCGGACCTACATAAATTCATAATGCCTACCTTTATTCGCCGAAAGCGCCGATTAATAATCTTCTTCTCCAAGAAGCTCGAACACTCGGCGTGTCTCCAAAATACGGTCGCGCAGCACCTGCCATGCTGGATTACACCTTACTTTGGTTGGCAGTTGCCGCGCGGAGCGTATTCTCGTAATAATGCAAATTCTTATCGCACGCGCATCGCCTCCGTAATACCGGCAAATTGCGCGACAAGCTGCGGGCCAGCAAAAGCCTCTCAGCAAACGCGGATTATCACGTGTGTCAATGGAAACATAAGAGCTCAACTGCAACGTAATGTGAAACATAGTTGATACATACTAGCAGTAAAATAGTAAAAAAATACAATACGTAAGTTTAAAACACAGTCTTTGGCCAAATTTTAATACTTAACAAAATTCAATAGTAAACAGTTAAGAAAATAAAAATAAAACTTGTCAAAAACACATTAATTGTATCTTAATTTGAACGTCATTTTTTTCATAATAATGTTTTTCGAATATACGTAAAACAGCATAATGTAACATAGAGAAATATCTTCACGAGAAAAAAATAAAGAAA
>QVOB01015875.1:0-16949 GCA_014839585.1 Pseudomyrmex concolor
CCCTGTGACAAAGTATTTATTCTGCGTCTGATACGGCGACTGCTATTGAAGCCAGTTCCGCACAAAACTTATAATCGTTTTTAGCAGTCTCACTCTGCGCAGGATAGGTGGATAGAAAAGCGTCTACTGCAATGCTGGATTAAAGTCTTCGCGAGCTTTGGAGGATACTACTGCGTGTACAAGCGTGCGATGCTTTTTAAAAGCGCTTCATGACTGATAAGAGTAAACAGATAGATTATGAAAAATTCAAAAAAAAATCTAAAGTTAATTACACGTTATTTTATAACGATTCTGTTATAAATGTATTAACAAATAGTTACTAGATAATTAAGAGATATTTAGTTTATTATTAATAATTAATAATCATTATTGATGTCGCAGAGATGATAAAAAAAAATGAACAAAAGAAATAGAAGTATTTTTAATTTTGGATTTTAATTTGCGATCTCAGACAAATATACGATATAACAGCGAACTATTATAACGTAGACGATGATAATTGCCGCTCACAAAGAGCCGTCGTTGTTACAAAGACACGAGGCAAATTTAACCTGGCAATATTCGTGTTTCCATCCAGGCGAGACCGGCATCTAACTTTATGCCGTCCTTTTAATAATTGCAGCATGCCATCAGCCATAGGTGTCGTCTTGCACTCAGCATCTAATTGCATAGCGTCCCGTTGGCATCAGCTTACAGAGCTATAGTCGACCATGTTCGACCTTTGACCTTTAGCTGAATAATGTCTTCTCTAATTTCTTCTCTAAAATATGGTAAAGAAAAGCTCACGTTATTTTTAACAAACAACCCGCGTCACAAAACAAAAACAAATTAGTGATATAAAATTTGTACGAGTAAACGTCGAGATTTGAGTCGAATCAGGGATACACAGACGTGTGAGAGATGTAAAGTAAAATATATCTGTCGATAAACGCGAGGAGTTAAAAATTGAGGCAAGTTGTTGACTGACAGGAGAGAGCGGAGCTCTCGCACGTATGAGTAAATAAATTAATAATAGGAACACGTGCGATCGCGGGCAGTTTCAGCGCCCCCAGATTTCCCATGTGACATTTCACGTGTGCGGTTGAGTATAAATACGGCTACGATAATTATTATTGCAACAGATGTATGCCGGTTCACGTATCGAGTATTACAAATAGACGGAATGTTGTAAATATGAAAGAGAGAGAAGGATTAATCCTTTAATTAATTGTTTATACAGATAATAAAATCTAAATTATCGAGAAATCACTGAGGTTGAAATACTTAGGCTTCGATAGAGACATTCAGTAGAAATTAATGCTAGATTTATTACAATTGAATAAAATCGCGTCAATCATCAATAGAAAAACATTAAATTTATTTTCAAAATGCGAAACGTTTTTGCTACTGTCAGTTAATAAGCGGACATTACTACTTGCGTTAAGAAACTTTATAAAACGCGAGATGCAAATGCAAAGATAACGTGACGATGTAATAAAACCAACTGCCAAGAATGTCCTTAATTCGTCTTAATGACTAAACATGAGAAGATTTGTCTTTTTCTGTCGACTAAATCTTACGAATTCCTCTTTTTCCTTTCCGCCTACGTTTCCATTTGCGCTTTCTTACGGACCATTTAACCGAGCTGCTACATAATGTCTGATAAATCCCCGCAGTAACGCCCGATCTAGTAATATTTCCGACTACAAAGGACTGCCTTTCACTGTAATGGCACTTCATCGCCTTCTTCAATCTTTGTCCAATAAAAGTACCGACATTGTAAAACCAAGAAGCGACCAATATTAATCTTTGCGAATCTTCATTTTTGCATTTCGTTTACTTATGAGATATCGAACGAACATCACATTTAGATTTTCTGTGTCGTGTGTTATCAAACGCTTTATTATATAATAACTACATTAGAATTAATTTTTATTAACCATTTATATAAACTTATGCTTGAATCAAGAGGCACCGGTAGTGCCTCGCGTCGAGTTCACGCGCAATGAAGTTGCTCTGCACTCGCGTAATAGAGGCACAGAGTGCTCTATTACGCGAAAATGAATAATTTGACATTTGTCAAATTAAAAACTTAACGTAGATTGCGTTGATACAAAATATTTTTGTTGCAATAGTAGGTACGTAGTACTACTATACTAAGTAGCGTTTTGAGTAGAAATAAGAGTTTTCTATGCAAACATAATATCGCATATCAATATATATATCGCATATCGATATATATCGCATATCGATATATTGATCTTTTTGTTTTTTAACAAATACACAGGTTGAAAAATGCAATATAAGCTTTATATTATATAATACCTTTCATTGTATTACAGTTTTAAAAACATAAACTTACTAATTGTATAGAAATTTAATATATTTCAAAATAAACAATTTATATGATTTTTTACAAGATTAATTAAATTATTTGTATAATATTTACATTAAAGTATAATTTACATTAAAGTAAATATAATTATTATTTCAGTTAAATAGAAATACACATATTTGCAAAAAATTATTCTGCGTCAAAATCACGGATAATTCTGTTATACAGCAAAACTTCTGCTTTACTTTGTCTCATATTTTTATTTCCGAGATAACAAGACGGCATAGTATGTTTACCTTGTCGTTTCTTTGCACTTCGATCAATTGTAACAAGAATTTATCGCCTTCTTTACGAATGCAACACGCGCATAGACTAGCAGAAAGAGCGAGAAAAAACGATAGATTAAAATGCGCAATTTCGCTGAGTGCTTCTTTCGTTCGTAACTGGCGTTTAAATTCTTTCTTTGTTGTTTGCATCTCAGCTATCGTTTCATCAAAGATTGGCTTCAAATTATTTGTTATGTGTAATCGCGTGTCTTGTTCAGGAATCAATATTACCGAAATCTTCTTGTTAGCAAACGAGAATTTACTAATAACACAGATCTATCTAGCAATATTCTACGTGCGTCGCTCTCTCTCTCTCCGAGCTGTTTGCTAATTAAATCTCGCGTTAATCAATACATCTCATTGAACATTTAATTTAAATACTCTCGCGGTGTTCTCTCTCACTTTGATGAAATTTATTGAATAATATCAAATATGTGATCTGTTAATATTAAAAAAAAAAATTCAATACTGATAAGCGATCTTTGAAATTGAATATTATTTACACGTTTGTAAATCGCGTTAAAGGCGAAAATTTCGAACGCGATAAATAAATTACTCACTCAGTAGCTGCAATATTTGGGACGCGCATGCATTATTTACAACAATTATATTTTGGAGAAACAATTATCTTTTTGTAAGAAAAAAAAACACATACACGGCTTGTTTTTTGTATGTTGTTACGTGTTTTTTCCCGGGACATCACACATCTTTTAAAAGTATTAAACAAAATATTTATTTTATCAAGTTTTTATTTTTATTACAATTTTGCGCGCTGTTTGCAAAAACAGCTTTATGCGTTGTGCAAATGTTGCGTTATACTGCTGACTAGCAAACGTTTTAGTACACTTTCGTCCAGAAACCACACGCGTAAGCAGCTCGTAATCTCTATACAAATCTACGAGCAAATTCAACTCGTGTACCTTGTGATAAAAGAAAAAAAACAGATGCTTTTAAAACACGATGTAACTGAGCCTCGACTCAGTTTTCGAGTACATTTTCCTTAACTCGGCATGGACGTTTCGCGGTCGAATAACCACGGTACGGATCTCTTGTACTTTTGTTGGTGAATTTGTCCGAGCAACGTGAAAAGCAAAAGCCGATCTTCTCGCTCGTTGACGACTGCTCTGCATTTCGCCGTTACACGCCGAATCCTCTACAAGATGGCATCTTGACCTCGGCATTTTCCAGCATAGCGGCGAAGGCTCAATTTCGAGCACTCCTCCTTCTGGAAGCCCTTCGGCCTTTCACCCGATCTCCTTACACTCCCGTCTTTACGCGTCTCTCTGAGCATCGTCGAGATGTTATCCGTAGGAAAGCGGCATATCGATAAGCCGGACAGCTCAATCTTCAGCAGGTTCTGCGAATTGGACTTCAGACAATTGGTAATTGGTTCTAGTTATCAGTGAGATTGGTCATCTTTTATAATATATGCATGTATGTTTTCGTAATCTTATTATAGCATGTAATATCTTTTAGTCAAATGTATATTGTGAATTAATTTGTTTTTAAATAAATTAACTCTTTCTAGACAGATCTAAAAAATGACCTACTTGTTAGACAGACTAGGTTTATGAGACCCATATCTCTGCGAAAAATCAATTTTTTTTCAATTTTGTTTTTTTGAATCAAAAGTTTGGACGATTCTGCATCGATCAACAAAAAACAAATTGATAAAACTTCTAGTAGTTTCGAAGATATAAGCGTTTAAAAAACTAATTTTTACTAGAGACATCGATACGCAATTTTTGAGTGAGTCTGGAAGACCTATGTACGCGAAGAATTTATATACACCCAAGAATGTATAAATTAATAATACGTATATATACGTATTATACACAGAGAGAACGGTTTCTTTAAATTTAACAAATTTCCAATGAAATTATTCCAATGAAATAATTTCTTTGGATTTAGCAAGAAGTGAGTTCAGTAAAGAAACCGTTCTCTTTAGATTTAACAAATTTTGTTAAATCCAAAGAAATTATTTCATTGGAATAATTTCATTGGAAATTTGTTAAAAAATTAATAATACGTACATATACATATATACGTATTATATTAAATTGTGGTATTCTCGGTTTTAGCAACGTGTAACGATAAATTGCAATTTCGCAAAGATAAAAGAGAAAAGAGAAATCAAGAGAGTCAATAAAATATCTACGAACTTTTGTTGAATGAACTTTTATAACAGATATAGGATAGAACGTGTTACGATTATTCTCAAATTATTGCTTCTCATTTAGTCGTTGGAATTCCAGCAATGGATCTCTAGGGTAAGTAATGAAGTAATCTGCACGTGTACGTATACAAACCGCGTGGCAATTAATTGTGGCATTAGCCGCGGCTACCTTTGCGGTATGTGTTTATGATAGTGATACGTAGGATTAGTTCTTCGGCATTTACAGCTCATAGCTTGTATGGATAAATGCAAAGTTACCGTGAGCTAAAGGGCGATATAACGATCGCTTGTAATCAGCAAATTTGCGGCCAAGCCTTATCTGCCTGTACGTTGCTCGTTGAGCGCAGCTTGTGCTCACTGCATCGCAGTATCAACCTAAATGCATTTACATGCCATACCAGAAGATCTCCCTTTGTATCAGTGCGACGCGATCATAATTGTTACTTACACGCAAGCTTGCCACGCGCGTGTACAATTTTATGCGCAATCAAAATTTATTACATTTTATGTAATAAATAATAATGAGCCAGATATGAGTCAATAATCAAATGCAGATTAAAAAAAGAAAGCAATTATATTATTGTGTTAAATTTGCTTAAAAAATACGTAATATTGAAACAATAAACGACCGACCGCTGTAATCGGCGATCGCACTCGAACGACAGTTCGCGAACTCTCATCACTCACTTATATACAAATTTTTTAATCTTATATAAAATCAATTTAATAAATATGATAAATATTAGGCCAAAATGTTATACATACGTAAAAATAACTGTTGTTATAACTATTGAAATTTTGATTGATGATCGTTGCGATATGTCATCATCACATGTCGTATGCATTATTATTCCGTTACATAACATGTCAGAGATTACGATAACGCGGGAGATTTTATGAGAAATGGAAGTTAAAAGCCATCCGTCTACATCGATGCGAAATACCATCTTGACTATTGAATCGGTAAACGAGCCGACTGTGGATAAGACCTCTCGAGAATAAAACGAAAGGAGACGACAATCGAGCAGGATATGAACCGTTGGAAACTTATTCAGAAATCACGGAACGAAGAGGGGAAGTAACGAAAGTTTTACGGTCGAGTTCTATGGATGGCTGAAAATTAAATCCCGCTGAGGATAGGGGATGTTCGATCTTACAATGCGCTCCAGTGGCAATCGGCATACGATCATTCATCATAGCCATTTCTCATTTCCTTACACAAGAGAAAAAGAAAGAGAGACAAAGAGAGAGAAAGAGAGAAAGTTAAGGTAACGCCGATAATAATTCAATAACCAGCGCTTTGACCGATTTCGTTTAAAGATCATTCGATATGTGAAAAATGATTATAAATGAACGAAGATGAAAAGAAGGAGTCGAATATCAAATTACACTTGTACATTCAAATTCGTTCGTAAAATACGCGGATTTCGCGTAAGTAAATTATCTCGCTAGGAGTCAAGCGTGCAAATTACGCTCGCTCAACAATTGCAAATTGGAATAATTGACATAAATATTTGACGTCGCATTTTGTAGCGTCTTTTTGCTGCTCCGCTTCTGAGCTTAAATAGACTTAAAACATGGCTAAGACAGGCGCAAGATATCTAACACCCTTTCGCTCGTCCGCTAAATAAAACCAAGCGTGTCAAGTGCAGTGTAAGAAGCGACATGAGATGACGTGCAGAGCAACACGATGGAAACAGCAGCCTTTGGATTGTCTTCGTATACTTGCAATGCGCATTGTTGGGCACGATCCTGTCTTGTCGTAGACGCGAAAATTCGCGTGAAAAAGTGGTCTTAAATATACAAAACATCTTTCCGAAACGAAAAAGTTTTATCAAAATATCGAGGCTGCACAATTTTCAGTTTTAAAATTTTATACAAATTGATTTCGTGCGCTGCTCGATAATACGAATAAAACAAGAACAAAAAAAAAAACAATTTGCGTCGCCGACGCGTAATTTACGCGGCGCGGTCGCGAGGATTGAATCGATCGTTACCAAATATCACGGGACAAAACTATGGATAAAAACTAGCCGAAAGAGAAAATGAATCGGAGAGGGAAACGTGAGCGGCGGTAGCAGCGTCGGCAATAAACCACAAATCATTGTTTTATGAATATTCAAGACCGCCCGCGAAAATAACGTCGGTTGCGGCAGATCGATCGGCATTTACTTCCTTCTTCCGTCCTTATGCCGTCGTTTTAAGCTCGCCTTATGCAAATGTACCCGCGTCCGATACCCTCTCGTTCCTCTCTCGCACGCATATCAACCTCTCCGCGGATGCGCGCATGCGATTCTCAACGGATGCGACGGATGAACAATGACGCCGAGCTTCCGCTTTTTATCCGTTTTTTAGAAGAAATTCCGGCCACAGTATAAAGAGATCAGAAAGAAAAATGGCGGATAACAGTCTTTTCTCATGATCCACCAAAGCAAAGAATTCAAGTAGGACATAACCTTTCAAGGTACAGCCATTTTTATTCTTTTTTTTCTCAAGGTTTTTTATTCGCTGCGTCTGAGAATAAAATTATTGAGAAGTTCATCGCCTTTTCGGACAATAAATCTGTGTTATATCTATCGTGTCTTGCTGCTGAGAATATTCGAACAATGCATTGTATTCTAGCTAATTCGTTATACGCAGTATCACTTTTGATGCGAGAATCTAACAAGAGATTTGCTACAAGTAATACACGTTCGCGCTTGTATTATTGCAAGAATGAATTCGACCGCAGAGTTGTTTCCATCTATAATTAAGTTAATTAAATTTTTTTAATTCGTCGTAATAAAAGTACTGTTTCGAACACTTTTTTCAGACGTCGAAAATTACATGTATTTCTGTTAAATCTGCGCTCCCGGCATGTCCGGAAGGCAGTTGCGCTCGCGAAATAAACGTTTCAAAAAAACCAGATGCAATTCTTATTCGCGCTGTGCTCGCGCTACGGAACTTGCGCGCGATATTTTATTTCGACGCTCAGAAACGTAAAATTTCTCTCCCGTGTATTTGCGCTCGGTGATTTGATCATTGCTCTGTAATTTGATATTTGAGAACGAAGATAATTAAAACCCGTGTCTCTACATCATTATTTTAATAACTTTCATAAAAGTCGGTTCCTACGGACTCGAGACCGTATCAATGCGATATTTTTCCACTTTACCGGCTGATTGGTATTCTGCGAACGAATCGTAAAGTCCAAGAACTGATCCTGATATATTCTCTTGGCTTACTCGCGCTCGCGCGCGACGGACGACTAACACGACGTCTCTTTTACACCGCTATAATTTCCGCCCTCGAGCAACAATGAATTTAAGTTACGACTCTGGCGGCCGCTGACCACCGCCCGCGCGCGCATGGTCTACATTTTATTTCTCGTCTACCTTTCTCTCGCGCGAAGAATGACGTTAAATGTGATCGATGTGATAAGAGCGACTTATACGAGGTGAACGTAATCCTAACAAAACAATAAAATAAGAAAATAATAACACAATTTTTGTATATATTAGGAATGTTGTTTTAATCAAATACTTATTACTTTTGCAAAAACCTCAAAATTATATTTAAGCAACTAACTTTTCTCTTTTTGATTTAAACGTTTTCCTATAACATGAGAGCTTGAATATCCAGTTCGAGTACATTCAGATCTGCGAACGTTTCAACTTTTGCGACAACGAAAGTGGACGACTAGATATCCGGATCTGTAACTATTTGCGAGACAGGTATGTACACCAAGATCTCCGATAAAGTAATAGTTCCTGGGAGCGCCGCGGCGAGGAAAGAAGAAGCTCGCGGAAATATTCTATAGAAGTTTTGCAGCTTCTTTGATCGCGCGGGGATCTGCCGGAGAGTCGCCGGTAGAAGAGAAAACGCGAGTATCCAATCCCTTAAGTGTCCCTCAAGGCGGCGAACAAACTTACGATATTTTCCTGTCGGCGGGGATCACAGGTTACGCAAATAACGCCCGGTATTTTTGAGGCAGAACACAAACGCGGACTTGAGCGTCGCGACTTTCTTATCCGCGTATCACTTTGGGTTTCCGCTGAGGACAAACTGACTCGGCGCAAACTTTGCCGCGCGCCCCGGCCGCGAACATTTCCGAACTCCAGAAAGTTGACGGTGGTCGTCGACGCGACGTACACATGTCCAAGCAAGAATTTCAATGCACCGCGTTGTATAAAACAAATTTCTACTACCTACTATTCGAATATCGATCGAAATTGCGAAAAATCGTGTTTCACAGAAAATCGTACAAACATAATTAATTTAGTCACGGTTGACCATAAATCTTGAATGTGCCTCTTATGTGTTCGTGATAATGCGCTACTATAGAATTAATAGAGTTTATAACCGAACGTCGAGTTCGCGGTAAATTGTATGAGAGTGAGGCAGGTGAAACGTTTCCGACGAAAGCCACGCAGCATATATTCGCAGGATAGAATACGCTCTAATTATACACTGTCGCAATGCAATTATCTCGGGTATGATGAAGCTATTACTGGCACGGATTGGCAGAAAATACTCTTCGCCGGCGGATAAAACTTTTCCGTTGTCGCTAAGGTTTAATCCAAAATCGATTCGAGTCGGATAAATTCGTCCAAAAAAATTGCAATTAGATAAATCTTTCAATAAATTTTTAAGAAAGATTCTTTTGTGCAAATATTGCTAGAGCACATTTTTTTAGGATAAGAAATATGCATTATAAAAGTCTGCTTTTTCCATAATATCTGCTATGTACGTTATAATATGTATTTGCTCATGTGTCTATTTATTTATTTATATTTATTTTTATGGAAAAAATTAGTTATTTTTTTATCACGCAAAAAACACATTAAATCTGTGAAATATATTTAAACACCATATCCATTAGTGTGTAATCCGAGTAGACAGAACGCTTTTATCGCGAAATCAATAATTATGCTCTCGTGATACAGCAACTTGTAATAAAAAATGATTAGACAAAATTACTCGTTTTTTTTCTATGCGCTTATGCAATTTAACTGAACACGGATAATAGTGTAACTAAATATTTTTTGCAAATAAACAGATATCAAAATTTATTAAACTGTAGTAATATTATAGTTGTAAGTACTTCGCGAAATTATTGTAAGCATCAAACTATCGATTTAATTTTGTAAAGCATAAATTTGAAAGAACTGAAGACAAAGAATTTTTTCAATAATTATCGATTTTGTATAGACTTTAAAATAGTTGTTTTCTAAGAAACGGAAGTTATTTTGATAATTAATATACATATCTCTGTTGGGCAAGCCATTGAGCAAAACTATGTATGTACTTATATTTTGACCTAACTTACACATTAGTGTTGGAAAACACACATTAGTAAATCTTACATAAGTAAATGTCTCTATGTAGTTGGCTAATGCAAATGCTACTCAGCGTAATTTATATTATGTCTCCATAAATTAACATAATAAGTAGGCAATGTGCACGCGTTAGCTATGAAATTAGCTTGTTGAATTGTAACTATCGCATTACAGTCGCAGACACAGCAAGGATAAATAAATATAATTACGACAAAAAAATAAACACAATTTGTGACTTTTTATTGCGAGAGAAGATTAAAACATTCCGCACATAAGCATGTTTATGTTTATTTATAAAACAAAAACAAAAAACCGCGATTTACTTGAGGAAGTGAGTGAAAATGAGCAAGTAAAATGTTTTCTCGCAAGAAAACGTAAAGAATTACTTTTTCCATTCTCGTAGTCGCTAACCAAACTAAGTGCATGTGCATGTCGCATCTCTTATCTGTAGAGCAAAGCAAAACGTCGTCAGACGTGTGGTTCGTGTGCATTAAGCTCAGGTGACTGAATGATCGCGACTGTAATCTCAATTACAGTACCGCAGATTGCGTAAAAAGCTTTTCTGCGCGACGCGCGAGTGTGCGTTGGCTCGAGTTGTTCCGAAAAGCGCAGAATGTGTCACGTCACATATTTCGCAGTCAGACGATGGTTTTGTTCCCGCGAGAAAAATACTCGTTCTTTTTTATAGTCATTTATACTGACATGTATCATTTAACGCTTGACGAAATATTACAGCGCGGACAGAGATGTGAAGAGTGAAGAATAAGCTTTAGTAATTAAAACTGACGCTTGATATCTATGTACGTACGTATGCATCTGTGTCCATAATATTAAAAAAACAAATCATCTAATTGTTAATCTGATTAAGAAAAGTAAATTAATAAAAACTATTTTCATGAAAGTAAACGATATATTAATTATTTAGTGTGGAAACAAATATAAATTGGTGTTAAAAGTTGTACATAGATGTATCGCATAACGCTAAAAAATTAAATAAGTTGTGTCTTTGTACACAACGTAATAAGAGGCTTACAAGTAAAGAGACTAGAGTAAGATTTTATATAAAAAAAAAACTTATGCTGATTCACAGTACAAAACCAACTTTGAGACTTAAGTTCGAAATCTTTATTTTATTTATTCTCTCCAAAGAAGATAGAATTACGATTGTTTTCCGATGTAAATTGTTTTTCTATCAGCATTACAGTATTTTCTTTTTTTCTACACATAAGTGAGAACAACTTCTCGGAAATATCTTACAAGCAACATTAGTTTGAATAGAAAAAAATTTGCTTTAGAGGAATTGCGCGCGTTAATGATTTTCAAAAGGTAATTTTATCAAAAAGATATATATATATAAGCGTTATTAAAGTTTACACTTTAAGCTTAAAGTGCAGTAAACATCGTTTATCTGCATTTTCGAAACGCTACGGTTCTGATCGATACATACCGCCGTTCCGGATCGACAAACCACCGTTCCCTTAGGTGCTTTTTTCCGTCCTTTCCGCTGCATTCGATCGCAAAGCAACGACCAACCCGCTCAAAGGAACTCGAAGAACCATTAAACGATGCAAGGGGGCGACAATGACCGCGTCGATGCGACAAAGGCGATCGCACGCGTTCTTCCTCCATCATTTCTTTCGCTAGTTCCTTCCCGTTTTTGTTCTATTCTCTTCCGAGACGAAAATGACGAGAATATACGGAAAGAATAGATTTTTTTATCGAGAAGAATCTAGGATTTTTTTCTTTTTAAGTAAATTAATTGCAAAATTTCTATATAATTTTTTTTTTAATACAGAGAAACAATATACAATAATTTATTAGTTTGATATTGTATAGAAAAAATTATCAAATGAATTACGCAGCAAGAAAGTCAACAAGAAAAAATTATAGCCCTTTACGATTTCCTTCCTGCTTTTCTTTTATCTCTTACTCTTTTTTCTGAATCTTCCTATTCTTCGTCTAAGCAAGGGGCAAATGCAGTAGGAATCCGCTGACCGACGGCGAGAGAGTGAGTATCAATTACAGGGGTACCTCCCGTTAGAGTTTTCCGGAAATTCGCGTAGTAAGTCAAGTCCGGGGACACTAGAACTCCGTTGGGCGAACAATGCCGGCAGGCCGCGGGAACTTTCGCATTTGCATATGAATTGGTAAAGTCCGTGTAGGTCGCAGGCCTTAGCCTCCAGCACCTCCGACCGACTCCGTCACCACCCTCGTCGGTCGACAAAGGTGGACACATACGACCAGGTGGTTCACGGCTCGACTTCTAGATAGGTCAAATTACTCTAAGGAAGGGGCTGGATAACTGGATACTCGCTTGACACGTTTAACGACGTTTGTCTAAACGACGCGTTGGTGCGTTTTTCTTTGACACGTCTGCGCGTGTATCTTTCATTTGAAAATTTACTATTTGTGTTTTTCATAATTTAGTTTTTACAGAACCATTTTTGTGACTATATAATTGTTTTTCTTGAAAAAGAATATCTTTTACTAAAGAAAATCTTTATCTGCTAAAATATTTATCTACTAAAGTTTTAATTTTTGAATTTTTTTTAAATTATATGTAGAAAAACTCAACTTTACTATATGCAATATACACGTGTAATATATTACGTTACAATATATTACGTGTAATATACACGTGTAATATATTACGTTACACGTCAATAAAAGTTTTTTACATTATCACGCTGTCAAATTAAACTTCCTGAATATCTGCGTTTCTCTCGTTGTGCGTAGCTATCACGACGTTCTGAAATTACGCGCGGTTAATTAAGACGCAATTACGATTCGGTCCGTGCCGAGAGCCGTCATGAAATTGCATCTTGAGCGAAGCATCTCTCTTTCGGCTGAGCGAATCCTCCTCTCTCAGGGGCGAAGCGTGGCTTTAGGGAACGCGGCGCGGGATGTTTGCGATTTTGCGAACGTAAACCAATTACACGTTGCGGAGACGTGGACCTCGGAATAACCTCGGCAATAACTTGCTGAGACACGCGAGCTCCCGATCAATTCGTTGTGCAAACGTGTACACGTACGTTTAGAGCGCGTTTGATATTGCATCGCGACGTATCCGAGGTAATTAGAACATACAACGCGAAATTCAATAAATTCAATAATTTCTTTATTTGAAATGGCAACACAATGCGTGTTTCCGCGCGCGTTGTGTATTACGCTATCAAGATAACGCGGCATATTGTACTAATCGATTGCTCGATTATATAAAATTTCTCGTTGAACAAAATCGACCGGTTGCATTTGATACACAAATACAAAACACTTGCTGCAACGACATCCGCTACGCGCGCTAGAAGAAAGAGAGTAAACAGAGAGCTATACACTAACGTTTTAATGTTAAACTCGCTTATCTCTTTACCAAATTTTACCAACATTTTACCAAAGAATAGAGGAGATAGACGAACAATGGAATACCATTTCGGGAATGCACCGCATACATAGAAGTCGGATGGAAATTAGTTTCATTCTTGCAACTACTTGTTTAAAAGGAATCCTAATTGCTCCCTCGTGTAACGGATTCCCGAACACACAAAACTTGCTGGAATCTTGTAAGATATGTATCTTGGAGAAGTTCTTGTCATCGTGATTCGGGAAAAAGGGAGCAGAGGAAGGGTGGAGACTAATGGATAAATATGGCGGTTTCCTTAGGCAGCACATTCTAAGTTCGTGCATACGTAGTTTTTGACAGTTTCTCGGAGTATCGCGTCGATGTACCGTCGATATGTATTGCAATATAATTATTTCCGAAGCGCGGCCGACGATTCGACGCGGGAAATTCGTCATTCATTATTTCAGCGTGATTGTATAATGCCTGAGAAATCCCGACAGTTATTACAGCGGCGTCGCAGGGACTCCCGCTGTCCCATCGGATTTCGAGATTCAGCGAATTACGGCAGCGGAATGGATTTACAATGTTTAATTTACTACTCGGGCTGGGTGGGATTAAAGGCGTCGCCGGAAGATTATTGGCGTATAAAACGAACGGACTGATGACATCCACGGTTTCATTACTCGTGAAAATGAAACTGATGGATTTTGATCTCTTTAGTCAAACGGAAAAGAATCAACGACAATAAAAAAATTTTTCGCATAATCGGAAAAATTGAATTCATATTACATGTTCATGTGGTTTTTACGTGCTTCAACTGAAATTCTTTTCCGCATAGAAAATTCCCTTGTTTGTCTTTCGACTACGTCTAAATCTGGTTTGCATGCCTAGCGGGTTTTAAATCCAATTTCGTTTTCCTCGCACGCAGATACGTTAAGTCTTACGAGAGATCATGGGGAGTGTTAAAAGCGCATGTAATAAATAAACTCGCGAAGTGTAAATTAAAATAATCACGACTCTCTTATCCGCATGCGCGTGAAAGTAAATCATAAATTCAATCGCTAACAAAAGAAAATGCAAATTTTGTTCCAGCAAATGCTCGCGGTGCCACCTCACAGTTCATCGATCAATCATGCTGCCTCGGTTCTTCCTGTGCGCGGGCGCGGGCGGGTGGGCGCGCGAGCGCGCGTTACTCTCTTCTGAAAGTAATTAATATAAGAAACAGACTTGGAGATAACGCGAGCGGCAAACGAGCTGCAATTAAGGCGGGACGATGTGAATCAGATAACGGCCGTTGCGGTTTAGACGGTACTTTCGAGAAGCAAAGGGTCGAGATATCAACGCCGGTCGTTGTCGTCAGGTATTAACCTTTTAATCAAATCGCAGTGGTGAATCGCACTGTTCACAATGGATGATAATTCGCAACGGATAATTCTTAAACAACATTAACTTTGCACCGTCTCGTCGTTGCGTGAGAATCAATTAACCCGACAGACCCGGGCGTGACCCCGGCCATAATCGAGACACTCGGAAAATAAGCGAGGTCTCGGAAAATGCTCTCGGTGATTAGCGGAAGCGTCTCGCTACAGACGTTGCAAGACTACTCGGAGGTGAACTTTACGGAAATAGCGTCAAGACGAAATTAGACAGAAATCTTCGAATCCAATTGAGATTCTATCGTTTTACGTAGAATTAATTCTTATCCTCTCATTCGCGCTAAAACGTAGAGCTTGGAATTGCGTTGCAATTCGTGATGGTATTGACTCGGCCCACGTCTTTTAGATTACCGTACACGTTCCGTAATTTTGCGGAAAGAATGAGAATAGAAATTTACTAATGGTTATATAAAAACGAGTCTCTTCTTAAATTTATGGTGACATTCGCGTGATTTATTAATTAACAGAAAGCAAAGCAAACACGCGGAGCTGCCACGAAATACACGAACATCTAATTGCAAAGCGCGCAGAACTTTTGATTTGCGCGCGAAGATTTTACCGGCTGCTCTATCACTTGTAGCACTTGTCTTTCCATGATATTCCCATCAAATTAAGCGTCTCTTCTCGCGTTTTCAAGCATCCACCCGCATTTCCGTGGTGCTTTCCTCTTCTGCTTCGGGCGCCCTTCTATATCTCCGCGCAATTACGCGAAAAGTTTCACGGCGAATATCTACCGGCAACTCCGCCGCGCATAAGGATGCTTCAGCTGTTTTGCTATTCCGGGCTGTAAATAGAGGTCAAGGAGTTGTCTTGGGCCGCATCACGTTGCGTCTTCGTCCGATGTTGAAGCGAGATTCTGACCTATAAATAAATGCGTTTCTCGAGGTCGCGACGAAGGAAGCGACGGTGATGACGTATGAGGAGAGAAGGTTGCTTCGGTAAAGGGAACAACTCGAAATTCGTAGACAAACAGAACTATTCGTCTTTCTCCAGGCAGAACAATTTCCTTGGAATTTATCCGGGAGATACTCGACTGTGCAGTTACACCGGCGTGTGGGATAGTTACGATGCCTTTGGCGCGTGCGCGACCGCGGATAAAAGGAGGAATCCCGGCATCGTGTTATGCGGACGATGAGCGCTACGCTAATCTCCGGGATTTATACCGGGGAAGTCTCTTCGAAACAACTTTGCACCGCCTGACATCGACACGAATTCGTCGATCTCCGTCTTGTTGTTTGCCAGCCTCGATGAATATGCGTGCATTTGATACGTTTGGATTAGACACGCGCTTTAGACGAAGATAATTAATGTTTGAACGAAGACACCTTTTCACAGCGATATTTTTTAATACAAGCATTAAAATATAGTTTAATCGAAAATATCGCCAATAATTTGAAGAAAGAAAAAGAAAGTCTGACACGAGTTTATTTTTAAGATTTAAAACAAAGACAAAAATTATAGTCATGTTTTTTAAGATACTAGCACAACGCAGGTGCGCGCTACGCGCACGCTATTATATTTAACAGACGGATAATTTGCGTGATAATCTGAAAAAGCGTGTGCAAATAATCAGGATCTCGATTTTCTCCATCATCTCTTATGCGACAACATAAAACACTAATACATTACTTGATCTATCATATGTAATCACCGCAATGATAGTTAGTATATACAACGTGAACTAAGCGCAATTTCAAGACGACTAATCAGCATCGCGAAAAGACAGTAACACTCAAAATCGAAAGAATCGATTCTGCTTGTTTGCACACGCTTTTTCTGGTAAAAATTAAAAAAAATCACTTAAATACTTTTATACACGTTGATCTTAGCCAGTGACGCAAAAGACGTCTAGGTCTCAATGCCTTTCGTTAAAGAGAAAAACAAAGAAACAGGGAACGGAGAACCACGGGAATGGAGAGACAGCTATTTTTAATACAATTATAAAAAATAACTTAAATACGACATTTATACACGTTGATCTTAGCCAGTGACGCAGAGAACGTCTAGGTCTCAATGTCTTTCCTTAAAGAGAGGCACAA
>QVOB01015876.1:0-16301 GCA_014839585.1 Pseudomyrmex concolor
AAAAAAAAAATAATCCAACTAGTCTGGTCATTGCACTAAGTAAAACGGTTGTTAGCATAGCGATGAGCGCCGCAAAATTCTATCGGCGATGCGATCACGAAGTTGAAAACGTTAAATTCGCCCTACGGGGGGAAAAGTCTCGTTTGTCCGCAGGACTCGCGAGAACCGCATTGTGCATGAATTCCCAGCAAAACAGATAGATTTAATTGCAGCTGTCGAGCAGAGAGAATACGCGGAAGAGGCTAACAAAAGTGTTCTGCTTCTTTTTCACCTCTTCAAAGAATCGGCGGATGTGTTCGTCCGCCCAGTTTCAAATTAATTTTATGCCGCCGCAATTAATAACATTTTTAATTGGTTTGAAAAAAGATAACAAAAAGTGGAATATATCGAATAAATTTTAGATCTTTGGTGTTTTGAAATCAGGATATGTAAAGTTTTTATATCAGGACATTTAAAAATGTTTTTATATAAAATGTTTTTTTTTGCACACACACAGCATTGTTTGACTTTGTCGTGTTAAACCAACTGTGTCGGTACGTCACGATACCTTTTGTTGTCCCCAGGTCACTTTTACTCGAATACGTCTTTTACACAAGCCTCCGAGAATCGAGGTTTTGTTTGTCCAGACCGGAATTCCGTCGCGCGTGTTTCGCACCTTGACATTATTTTTAACTGTTACGTCCGGCGTGCACGTTTTAGCGAGTTGACCGTCTCGCGGCTCGAACGCAGAGTCGCACGTTACGGCGTGTTGCTAGTGATAAAACGTCGGATCGGGTGTAAGCAACATCGATTGCGGCGGGCTAACTTTTTTGAGACGCCGACAACTGGAACAAGTATCGGAATTTTAATTTATCGGATTTTTAATCGCCGGTTGCCGAAGACAGAATTTTATTTTACGCTTTTGGAAGAGACGATCGCGCGTGAAGGTGCAATCTTTGCCGCGTGAAAAAAACGCACGTTAATAGAAGAACGTTTTTGTACGAGCTGCCTCGACCGGTCGACTAAAATCGTTTTCTTTTTGTGCGAAGATAATTGTTCCCGGTATTGTGTCGTAACGTTAAAATTAATGGCTGGAATACACGTATGAATACGACAATAAACGATGAGGGCATCTTCTGCTCAATGACAACTGAGTTACTGATCTGGCCGCGATCTTTTGGTTACTCCCTCGGCCAGTGACCGATGCAAATTGTCATTAATCATCGGCGCTGATGGGTCGAGACATTAATATCCAGAGCACTGGGGATGTCCCTATTATGCGCCAGATCTTCGGAGAGGACGTGTGCTCATTATGTACAACCGCAACTTATTCTCGGCAACCGTGTAATTAAATAATTCAATTAAATATTTATTTTGCATGACCTCGCGACGTTAATCTCTGCGTGCTTGTGAAGGATTTTGCGGCAAAAATCTGTTTTCCATATAATTCAGTTCTTTTTTAGCTCGCGACACAATTTGCATGACACCAAAAAAATAAACTGGTATTTCTTGACATAATTCATAAAAATTGCAGATTCTTAAAAAACACATTCGGCATATAAAAGAGACTCGTAATTTGAATGGGTGTAATATAAATTTTATCCGCAGCATAATTCTATTCACACACACACACACACACACAATATTCCTCGTGGCGAATTAGACCAATCAGCAAAGTCGTTACTTTTCAACTAAGTCCACGCTACTTAGCTGAGATTATTATATCGCCACTTCGTCTTCATTAACGCGACCACTAATTGCCTGACCAATAGCGCCGGCGATTCCGGTTCACTCGCCTGACATCTAGATCTCTGAAACGTGTTCGCGAGCGACGACGACGATGTTTAATGAAGGCAAGATCGTTAATATATCGTGAAGTTTATTTCTTTTTTCTTATCGCTTGACTGATAATGACCTCTCTCTTGAAACAAAATCCTTCCTTCGCTGCGGACATAATGAGTGTGTGTAAATTATAATTCGATACTCAACGCTAACTTCTTTTATTACACGCTATCGCAAATTGTTTGAAAAATTCTTCGCCCTTGTTGTTTACTCACGTTGCAGATATCGGGAAAATTGTTTTACTCTCATCGAACTTGAGCTCATTTAACAAAGTGGAGCGAGCGCGAAAAACGCATGCAAAGATTGAACTTCTGCGAAATTGCTGTCGTCTTTTTGCGGTTTTTCGCAGCGAGCTCGGAACGATCTATTATTTACGTGCTAACGATCGCTTAAATGCAGACTCTTCCACCCGGCACGCTTTTGTGGCACTCTTACCGGGCACCGTTGCGAGACGCTTTTGTGAAAGGGAAAAAATGTGTGATACCTGCACGAGGTCCGTTGATCCCCGCGCGGCAGTTCGTTGAACTCGCCACGCCGCGCTATCATCTTGACTCCACGCCACGACGAACTGTGGCGATTCCAAAATTGTATTATTTCGGAGTGCTAAAAGATTTCTCGCGTGACCTATTTATTTGCCGCTTATTCGATTTGTTCAAAACATTTTCCGTCGATTCCTGCGGTTTTCTCACGGATCAGATGAGTATCTCGTTTGGTTGTGGACGTCTCGAGTGTGGAATCTCCTCCGCAGACGAGTGCCAATTTCCGCTTTTGTTTTGCGAAAAACTTGCGCGGTCACGCTCGAACGCATTCTACGTGGCTACGTGGCGGTCCGTTAGTTTGGCGCATGGCGCGGCTATAGTTAGCTTGATGCACCGCCAGAAATTGCAGAGCGGGCGCACAGCCATTACGCTCATTGCGGCCGATGTACTCTTTCTCTCGTCAAAAAAGAGAGTCGATACCGCGAAGCTTTGCGATTTCTCTCTCAGAGGGCTATTGTTACACGGTCCGGAAGTATTCCGTTTTCTTTACGTCGAAGCGTTTTCCCCGCAACCACGCGATGCGCGCGATGTAACGTAACGCTGTTGCCGCACCGCGATAAGGTTCTGCTACGTCTCTACGTGAGCGCGATCGCGCTGTTACTCGGTTAATGACCCAGGTCGAGCTGTTCGCTAAATTCTTCCCCGCCCTCGCTCCTTTACAGCCGGTTTGCGTGCGGAATTATTATTGTGACGTTTGTTTCGCTTTGAGAGAACTCTCTTTGTTGTAATGTCGTTCGAGCCGACGTCTTTCGCGATCTCGAAGTGATCCTTTACGTATGTATATCGCGCAATGTGAGGGAAAAAAATCTTTCGGACTATAAATAGAACGATATATACGGCACGAAAGTGCTTTTTTTTTAAACTTTGAAGGAACAAGGAAGAGACGGACGTTAATAAATTGCCGCATTGTGTGCGAGCAGAGTTGATAGCGTGTTGCTGCGATTTTTTTCCTCTTCGTCGTGTGGTCTCCGCGTTCTATGTTTAGCACGACGACTCCTTTCACGCTCCCTAAGGGAAATCCCCTCCCGGAAGTCCTTAAGGCACATCTTTCTGTCCAGAGAAGACGACATGTGAAGCGAGTACACTTGCGTGAGAGAGAGAGAGAGAGAGAGAGAGAGAGAGAGAGAGAGAGAGAGAGAGAGAGAGAGAGAGAGAGAGGAAAACCGCAGCCGTGTGATCGCTGAGACGCCGGAGTCATGTTTAGCAACTCTAGACGTCGCGATCGAAAACTAAACCGTTTGTCTCTCCGCGTAAAGTCGTAAAGAAACGTTGCTTTTGCTCGTAATTCAGAGATCTTTGATGTCATATTTTTTTATTAAAATTTTTTAAAAATAATGTATGTAAGTTTATATATTTTTAAGAAGTATATAAATTTTACACAGATCATACACGGTTTATTTTTCCAATAATTATAATACAATAAGTAATTAAGTACATTAATTAATTAATTAATTAATTAATATTTATAATTATCCGTAGAGAAGAATATCAAACATGAATTTCGATGCGTTAACACGTTTTAAAGCGAATGTTGAAACGAAAAACTGTTGTAACGAGGCGTTGTACTTATTCTAAAATGAAGTTGTCATTTTTGTCACGTAATTGACGTGCAATTGACGTCTTCAAAGCGCTTCAGGCGCTTTCGGCGCGCACGCAACATTTGTTAAGTGCATCGTACGTCTTGAATTCAAAGGAGTTCGTTGTTTTTTTTTTTTTTTTTTTTTTTTTGTATCTTAAGTGTATTTGTTCGCGCGCTCTCTTGCCAAAGACGTTTCGAGCGATAAACTTTGTTACTTACCTGCCGACTAAGTGCTTCAATCAAAGTTATCGAGACATCAGTAAAGAAACTTGCACACGTTTCGTTTGTATTATGCATCTCGATTACTTTCGATTTCTCGACGCGTGTGTCCGAAATGTAGGTTTCCACTTAATACGTACCTTTTACGGAAAAGCACGTTTATTCGCATCGTCGATACGTGCGCTGCAAATGAAAACAATTACTTTCTTTTTTTTTTTTACGGTCGCTACACACCGTAGAAAGTAAGCGCGGCTCTGAGAAATTTTTCAATTAAAGACCGAACGAACGTAGCGAATTAAACGCAGAGAAAAAAAAGAAAAATATTTTAATAAAAATAATAGGCTTGTAATAATATAATAGGTCTGTTTGTATGTATGCGCGCGTCCTTCGTGTGTAATTTTTCTCACACGCATTTGCGAAGCTACGCAGCTTCGGATTCCTCTTGTTCTCCGTTACACAACATCGCGATATTTGATAAGGTTCTCCGGGTTTCATTTTTCTGACAAAATTTTTGCACTCGTAAAGAACGATATTTTCTCGCGCGAGTGAATTATTCACGTGAATTATTATATTGGCCGAAAGCGATGGGAAAAAGCGTTGTAAATGAGCGTAAGAGCGCAGCGACTATCGATTTAACGCCGTAGACCCCGTGTTTTAAGCGCATGACGATAAAACGTTGCGTCTCTCGGCAAAACCACCCACACGCTATAGCAGTTTTCACCGTTACATCTCCCACCGCGCGCTCGGCTACAAACATCGTATCCTTTCTGCACGCAATATTTTATATACACACAGTACGCAAAACAAAAAAAAAAAACAAGTCTCGACAAAATACCGTACATTTGCATAGTTAATTAAAAGGCCTTGAAACACAAAGCGCGCACGTCTGTTTTTCTCGTTTAAAAAATGTTTTACTTACTTTGAGTTTGAGATTATGCAAGAGAATAGGCAAAGATTAATTATGACAATTACTTTTTGATAAAATGTTTTCACTGAAATAAAGAGAAAAATTAGCATTTCTATCAGAAAGATGTGTATTGTTTTTTCATTATTTTATTTTATTTTCAAGAGTTTTAATCGAGTTTTTTTAAACGCACACATCTCTTCTGTATTTTATTGCCAAGCTTGTGTACTTTTACAAATATGTAGAGGCGTGCTGCTCATTATGCTCGTGCAGTTTTTATTTCGGAAGTCTGGCAAATGTAGCAAATTTACGCGTTGAGACTTTAACAAACCTGACACGTGTATTGTCATATAGAACGTGCGGCAGTTGCCCTGAGGAGTCCATTGACTCGGCTCGATCTCGACTTGGCTTTCATCCCGCGCAGATCATCGGTCAGACTGACATCTCAGTTATTACGCAGGATTCCCAAAACAACATCCCGGAAGTTCTTCCTACCGTCGCGGTTGTAATTTAGCCAACAGTAGTTTTTCTTTCGATACGCAAACATCGAAACAAGTTTGTGGGGGAATCTCCGAAAAGTTAAATTCGGCAGATGTAGCTTTTTCCCGTAAGATTAACGAGTACACAATCCAGTGAGTGACACCCTATAGAGTTGGTTATAAGCAGAGCGTTTGCTCGGATACGTATATATATATATATATATATATATATACACAATATGCCCGCTTGGTCGTATCCTGAACGAGGGATATCGAATACGCAGGCTAGGGGAAGAAACGGGGTGTCGAGCCAAGGGGTGGCGGTGACACGGAACAGACGGAGAAAGATCTGGATTTCTGTCGTGTCGTCACAGACTGCTCGGCGCCCCACGTTCTAGATCCACGGTTAATTACCAGCTCGCTGTGTGATCTGAAAATAAGCCGGTCACCATGATCCACTTACACTCCCAGGTATTAATGTCGATTACATTAAGGTTGATTGACTTCGGTCTGGCGGGAATGAAGATAAACACGGCGGAGAGTACGTTCAGAATATTCGACGTAATATATGCGATATTAATAAAAAAGAAACGTGTTACTTATTGAATTAATTAATTAAAGCGATCACTTAATTAGAATTGTGAGAAAGTCGTAGCGTGTCGTGTTTCTCGAGTCTTTAAATCGACAATCGTTAAACACGATCTTTTTTTTCCGTAAAAATACGTCGTACCTTTGCACATGTGAAAGAATTTTTCAAGCGCGATATTTATATATCACAAAAAATTAGAATGGAGATAAAATCACGACGGATTAGGTTCGTGGGAATATTTTTATCTGCACCTGAGGTACCGCGGTGTCCTTGCGTTCCCGCGAATGAATTAATTTATCTTTTATCGCGCGAAAATTACGCTGCGATCACTCGATAGCGCGATAAGTCGTTGCGGCGGCGATTCTGTCCTTTTCGCTGCGTCCCACTCGGGACGTTGATTGCATCGAGGAAAAAATAAAAGACATTCTTACATTAACGGTGACACGAGTCGAACGTGACACGAGAGAAAAAAGAAAAGCTTTTGCGGTATGTTGCGCAACTCGAACAAGTGTTATTTCAAACCGATATTCGCTCCCGTGAATATCGAGCGTTTAAATTTATATTCCGCGTGAACATTGTGAAAAAGCACATGAATAATTCACACATAAATAATTCTATAATTGTCATATTTTCAGATATATAACGTCGTGTTTCATTGTTGCTTTCAGAGCGATCCCAGTACCACGTTTTTACGAGCGGCTCGAGCCGGACAGCTCGACAAGGTTTTGGAATATCTGGAATCCGGAGTAGACATCAACGCTTCTAACGCTGTAAGTAGTTTATTTGTCGTTTTTTTTTTTTTGGCCAAAGTTTTCTTTTTGTCTAAACGCAAATTTAATGACATTTGTGTTCGATATGTTTTGCAGAATGGCTTGAATGCTTTACATCTGGCGGCTAAGGACGGCCACTTAGAAATTGTAAGAGAGCTCCTAAACCGCGGCGCGATCGTAGACGCCGCTACCAAAAAAGGGAACACGGCGTTGCACATAGCTTCTCTTGGTAAGTGGACACTCTCTCTCGTCTTTATTATAGCGCACTTCGTGCGAGCATCTTGTTTGTATCGTCGCTCGCTTAAATGCATGCGGGACAAGGCCGCGAGCGATTTTAAAATCGCGAACATTTACTTTTCAAACTCTCTTCGATATCTCGCCACGCTGGAACGAATGTATAATATAATGTCCCTCCGTGACATCGATATGTATCTTCTTTCAGCTGGACAAGAGGAGGTTGTACAATTGCTGGTACAAAAAGGTGCCTCTGTGAACGCGCAATCGCAAAATGGATTCACGCCGCTGTACATGGCCGCTCAGGAGAATCACGACTCCGTAGTCAAGTACTTACTCAGCAAGGGCGCGAATCAGACTTTGGCCACCGAGGTTTGTACAAAATGTTTTTCTCCATTGTTTTTAATTTTTCAATAAAATAATTTTAACGTTTTTATTGTCGGGCAAATTTAATTGCACAAGTTTGTATTTATTTTGATATGTTGTGCATACATCTTTTATATATTTTTTATTTTTCATACTAATATCTTGTATGTACATGTATATTATATTTTGTAGTAATCTCATTTTATTGTTGTCAATTTCAAATGTTTACACCGATCTATATTTATAGCTGTCCGCTGACATTTAAATATGTGTCTCTCGTAGGACGGTTTCACTCCGTTGGCGGTGGCCATGCAACAGGGTCACGACAAAGTGGTAGCCGTTCTATTAGAAAACGACACTCGCGGTAAAGTTCGACTACCCGCCCTACACATTGCCGCTAAGAAAGACGACTGCAAGGCGGCTGCCCTACTTTTACAAGTGAGTTTATTGTGAGCGCGCCGTGTGTCGCGCGCGACTTGTATTTTAAAGAGTATTTTAAATGTGATATAATGATAATAATAATAATAAGTAGAAATTAGTTCACAGCGTATAGTTTCTACGACTTAGTCTTCTTTTCTTTTCGTAGAACGACCATAATCCAGATATAACATCGAAAAGCGGTTTTACCCCGCTGCATATAGCCGCGCATTATGGCAACGACCGAATCGCTTCCCTGCTCTACGACAGAGGCGCGGATGTTAATTTCGCGGCAAAGGTGTGGCAAAATTTTTATAAAACAAAAATGCGCGCGCGTGTGTATATTTTTTCTCTACGATTTTCTTTCTTACAGCACAATATCACACCAATACACGTGGCCGCCAAATGGGGTAAGATCAAAATGGTGAATCTTCTCATGAGCAAGGGGGCAAACATCGAAGCGAAAACGAGAGACGGTCTAACTCCTCTGCACTGCGCAGCCAGATCCGGCCATCACGAGGTGGTCGACATTCTCATCGAGAAGGGAGCACCCATCGGTTCGAAAACGAAAGTAAACACGAATTTTTATTGTTTTCAAGCGAGCAAAACTGTGTGTAGCATCACGAGATTAAGTTAACACTTGGGCTTCTGTTGACAGAATGGTCTTGCGCCGTTGCACATGGCTTCCCAAGGAGATCACGTTGACGCCGCGAGGATTTTGTTGTACCACCGCGCGCCCGTAGACGAAGTAACGGTAGATTACTTAACCGCGCTGCATGTAGCCGCGCACTGCGGCCACGTACGCGTAGCCAAGTTACTTTTGGATAGGAACGCCGATCCCAACGCGCGAGCCCTGAACGGATTCACTCCTCTGCATATTGCGTGTAAGAAAAATAGAATAAAAGTGGTCGAACTTCTTCTGAAGCACAAAGCGAGCATCGAAGCTACGACTGAGGTAGTTAATTTCGCTTTATTGTCTTGAGATCATTTTAAAATATTCTGTAGCCAATAAAAGAGATCGTAACATTCTAAGACGATCTCAAATACAAGATAACTACAAATACCGACCTGACAAACTAATTAAAAATATCATTTCAGTCCGGATTAACCCCATTGCATGTCGCGAGTTTTATGGGATGCATGAATATCGTGATTTACTTGCTGCAACACGAAGCCAGTCCCGACATACCGACCGTGAGAGGCGAAACGCCGCTACACTTAGCTGCCAGGGCGAATCAAACCGACATCATTAGGATACTTCTTAGGAACGGCGCTCAAGTTGACGCAAGAGCAAGAGTGAGTATCAATATTTTTTTTTTTTTAATTTAAAACAAATAAATTTACATACGCGCAAAATAATGTAAACTATAATATTCGCGTTACAAGGAGGAACAAACACCCCTTCACGTCGCTTCCCGCTTGGGTAACGTCGATATCGTGATGTTGCTGCTGCAACATGGTGCGAGTGTGGATGCCACAACAAAAGATTTATATACTCCGCTTCATATCGCTGCTAAAGAAGGCCAAGAAGAGGTGAGGATCTTAAAAGTTTTGCCGATTTTATTCACGCAAAGTATCATAATTCTACCGACTGTTTTTCTGTCGCACAGGTCGCATCTGTTCTACTAGAAAATAGCGCATCGCTCACTGCAACGACCAAGAAAGGATTCACTCCTTTGCATTTAGCGGCCAAGTACGGCAATATGAACGTCGCTCGATTATTGCTGCAAAAGAACGCACCCGTTGACGCTCAAGGAAAGGTAAATAGTGTGTTTAACAAGAGTAATTTTAGTTTAATTAAAAAATGTTTTTTTTTTCTACGTGTGATATGGTTTTAATTTCAGAATGGAGTGACCCCTCTTCACGTAGCGTCTCATTATGATCATCAGAACGTAGCTTTACTTTTATTAGATAAGGGAGCTTCACCTCACGCTATGGCTAAGAACGGTCATACGCCTTTACATATTGCTGCACGTAAAAATCAGGTATCATTTATATAATTTTGATTATTAACAGGGAAATTTCGCAACTTATAAAATTGTAATAGAAATATAACATAAATTTTCTTGACTTCTCGGTAGATGGACATTGCAACTACTTTGCTAGAGTACGGGGCAAAAGCTAACGCCGAATCGAGAGCTGGATTCACGCCATTACATATTAGTGCACAAGAAGGTCATACTGACATGTCAACTCTTCTTATCGAACATAAAGCGGATACGAATCACAAAGCGAAGGTAGATAAATAATATAATATAGCAACTATTATATAATTTTACGCAATATATGTTTTATATGTAAAATTCGATTTTATATTTTACAGAATGGCCTTACGCCTCTACATTTATGCGCACAAGAAGATAAAGTGAGCGTCGCCTCCATTCTCGTAAAGAATGGTGCTCAGATCGACGCTAAAACTAAGGTAACATAATTGACAAGTTTTTTGTTTAACATTATAAATTAAATAGTGAAATAAAAATATGAAAATAATATAAAAAAATATAATTTGAATTAAATTTTTAACTTTTAAAATTCGAATTAAATTCAAAAGTAAGATTTATGTAAAGAAAAAATTGTGATCAACAATACAATCTAAAGAGAAATGTCATTCGTATTTGTCTCAGGCCGGATATACGCCGTTGCACGTGGCGTCTCATTTCGGCCAGGCAGCTATGGTCCGGTTTCTCTTGAGATCCGGTGCCGCCGTTGACAGTAGCACCAACGCCGGTTACACTCCTCTCCATCAAGCAGCGCAACAAGGACACACGCTCGTCATTAATTTGCTGTTGGAGAGTAAAGCCAAACCGAACGCTGTGACTAATGTAAGTTTTATTCTATCAATTTGCGCATTAAAATTCTACAACAGCTTGCTTATGACATAACGCAATCAACATGTGATTTCTCACAGAACGGACAGACTGCCCTGGACATCGCACAAAAGCTTGGCTACATAAGCGTGATTGAAACACTGAAGGTTGTCACAGAAACCGTCATCACGACAACTCACACGGTCACCATCGAAGAGAAATACAGAGTCCAAGCGCCCGAATCCATGCAGGAGACATTTATGAGCGACAGCGAAGACGAAGGAGGTGAGTACACATTTTATGTCTCAGGGAAATATTTATTATTCTTTTATATGTATATATTATATATATTGCTGCTTTTACTATTTTCTATCAAAGCTGCGTATTGGGACGAAGCAAACTGTTATAAAAATAATTTTTTGAAATATCGATTGAATTACTCTTTTTTTCACAAAAAAGTTCTAACATGTATTTATGGACAGCTTTATCGCTTAGCATAATTGTTTGCTTTGCATTAGATTTTTAACGCTGAAAGAAAGGTAGGAATAATACGACGTTAAAGAGAAATTGAAAGTTGAGACAACGCAATGCTTTCGCTTCAGCTGATTTAAGACGTGTGCGTCTAACGATATTGAAATTCCTTTAGTTCGTAAAATCGACATTTTATCCCTTTTTAATGCAACGCGTATTACTCTGACAAACCGGGTATTCACAGTTCGACCTACTATTCAAGATCGTCTTAAGGTTCATTTTAAGATAGACCGTTTTATAAACCACGGAGCTCTTCAAGATGAACTTAAGTCGAAATATAAGATCCGACCATGAATACTACCAGAGACAAAATATATAGGATAGGTTGCCAAACAAAGACGAAGCTTTTAGTAGACGCGATGATTGCACGCCCCAAAAATTAAAATCAATAAGGGATTTGTTGCATGTAGAATAATATCGAGAGAGAACGCAATTAAAATTAGCACAGATATACAGCAATTGAGATAGAAATTTATATCGATTTTTACGGAGAATTAGCAATAGTTGTTTCGAGAACAACACAACACAACACATAATTTTTTGCATGCTCGCATTGCACGACACGAATTCCAGCATGTGTGGAGTCGAAAATTACAAACGAATTTCCTGGTAGAAAATGCATCCTTTCCTGATCCATATATAATCAAAGATATACATACACGAGATATAGTAGGGATAAACGTGTATAAAAAAATCGCGAGTTATAAAACCAAAGAGAGAGAACTAGCAATATTAAGAAAAAGTTTTTAGAAATTGTTTCAAACTTGTCCAACTTGTTCAAAATGAAACGGAAATTATAAAATGGGAAAGTGCCAAACTATTGTTTGCTTGATTGTTGCATTTGTGTTATCTTCATTTCGCAAAAAGCATGCATCTAGCCGATATAATTCACTGGGTTGTTGTACATCAAATAATCACAACTTTTCAAAATTGTGCGACGAGCAACAATAGTAAAATCAACAGTAAATTCTCAATAACGAAATGCAAATGTAACGAATTCTCGCGATATTGATTTTCAAAATATTATAAATTACAATGTAAAATATTTTTATTTATATATCTCACAAGTTTAATGTAATATATTCAAATAATGTATTCAAATGGTACATTATCAAGTAATATATTCAAATAACTAGTACATTGTACATATATTCGCAAATAACGAGTAGATTGAGACACTTCTTTTTAAAGATCCAGTTATTAAAACAGCATGCAATAGCACAGCAGTTTACTCGGGAACAGTAGGGACCTTTAAATGAACTAGCTTCCTATCTCTCAGGAATTTTTTATCTGTAGTTGAGCGCGCGCGTAGAAAGACGCGCTTGTATACGTCCAGCTAACGACAGAGGTGTAGTTCATGCCGTACAATTTAGCGATTGCATTCACGAGTTGCCTGTACAAGACGCTAGAACCGCATATATATATGTATCGCGCGCGCATCTTGCTCCGAAATTCCTGTCACGTTATAACTGTCTCTCGCTAATTAGTTTTTCCAAAATACATATATATTTACTTATTAACAACCCAGTGATAGAGCAAATTTAGAAAGAGAGAAAGAGAGAAAAAAAAAACAAAAGTGTATAAATGGTGCGAAATTAGCGTCTCTAATGAAACCATGACCTTACCTCGACGGCGTACGATGTATGTAGGTGGTGATGAAATCGGCACGGCAGCCATGAATGTGTACGGGCAGCCTCCGCACGCGCAACACGTGTATCTTCCTTCTTACTACCAGGGCCAAATGACCTATACCCGTAAGTTGTCTGTACTCTGTTTCTGTCATTTCTTTTTCTCTCACGCGCGTTCCGTCGCGGAACGCCATCGCGACGCAAATTACATTATACATGTGTAATATCTATATATAGGATAAAGCCACTAGTTATGGATTATTTTGAGGATAAAAATTCATTATTTCAGTTCAAAATGCTGCAAAGTCTATAATAAAATTTTTAAAAGATATATTTAATTGTAAATAGAAGATAGTTTTAATGATTTCGAGTAAATAATTATAGTTTTTTTTTAAGTATTCTTTAATAAGAATAATACGGTTTTTAATCGAAACAGAGAAATTAATGAATACAAGAGAGCTTTTTATATAATATAATTTTAATAATAAATTATACATGACAAACTAAATAACGAAATGAATAAATGAACAAATAACGTAATAATAAAAAAACAAGTAAAAACTTTTTAAGAACCAATATTATAAAACTAACATTATACAGAATCATTACAAAATATTACGGAATCAGCTAAGTTTTGATCTTTTACAATTTAACAAGTAAATTGTTTCGGAGCAGCATTGTTCGACAGATTTTAATGGTCGCTTGCACGGATAATATACTTAGTTTATCAGTAATTTTTTTTCATAATTATTTAAAAATGCAATTTTATTTTTGGCAGAGAAGAAACAGCGATTAAAAACATTTGAGAAAACAAATTTAAGGATATACATCTCATTTAGTATAAAATATCATTATCTATGCGAAATAATCCACAACTAGTGTTCGCATCCACATCTAGTGGCCTTATCCTTATATACGCGCGCAATGTATACACCAGCACTGTACCAGCAAACGACGCAAGTCGTGAGATAAACTACGTGTTCGTCATTTCTTCGTGTACGCATTAGCTGCTTTGTTATTTCCGACGATTAGAGCATCGAGACATTTTAGCGGCGTACATTACGTCAGAACAGTACTCGATCATAGCAGTCATCATCGTTTATAATTTCATCGAGGCATACGCATCTCTCTCGCGCAAAGCGGATCACGTTCCAACTCATTGACGTGCGCTCTCGTACATGTACATATATTTTCCGATCGACGACTTATTCGAATTATATTTATATACAGAGACACGCACAGACACAAACCTTTCCTTTCGCCCGCTACAATTTACAACTGTGTGTTCATACCTATTTGATTTGATTTCGTTCGCACACACGTCCTTCTCATCTCCTCTATATGTACATATTTTCACTGATAGCGATGTGACACACAGCCCCCGTCGAATTATAATAATTGTAGTAATTTACAAATACAAATCCAATTCATATTACGATACATTTTACATTAAAGAAAGTACAAAAAATTTTTCTAATCAATTTAGAATCATAGAATTAAATTGGTAATACCATTTCTTATTGTTTTGAGCAAATAGATAAAAGTATTTTTTTTTTTTTTTAATTCTGTTCCGAGCGCGAAGGCACAAAAGAAAGTTTACACATAATTTGTAATCTGCCAGTTTGTATGATAACGATATCTTTGTAGTAGTCAAGGATGTGAGAAAGCACTTCGTGCACTTTTTTTTGCATACTATTTAACTGGAAATAGAAACACGTTGTTATCGTCAAATTGAAATCAAACGTAACAGCGTCCGATTTGGTCCCAATCTTATTATGCAACTTCTGCTGAAGTAGTAGTCGTTCCGAGTGCAGATCTTATCTGTGTGCCTATTAATATGATCATTATCGATGTCCTTTGACGCAACAACTAAACATATATTTTTTCCAAGTTATTTTTTCTGAAGAAAAAAAAAGGATTTTATTTAAGGAGTCGATTCAGAAGATCGCGTATTTTTCGTTGTGTTATCGATAATTGTACAAAAACTGTGCATTGAATGTTGTTCAGTGTTTTAAAGACAATACAATAATCGTCGTAGACATTGCTTCTAAAATCTGAAGCTGCTTTTCTACGCGTGCTTCAAGAACTACAAAAGTACACACAAATGTATTGACACGCAAATAAAGTCTTAACGAAGATACTTTGCTAAAGATACTAAGCAGTTTTAATGATAAAATGTAAAACGTGATGACGTTTACAAGCGAACGGGATTTACTTTGAAGTGTGTGCCGAAAAGTTGCGCTACAAAGCAGACGTAGTTTCCCGTCAAAAGCGATATAAAGGATTATTTGCCGTGAAAAACGAGTGCTTTCGCGTTTATTTGCACTTACTTGTCTTTGGATCTGACGAGCATTTCCGGAAACGTCTGCGGTTCTTCCACCGCGAACATGCGGCAACATGAGCGCGAAACGTGAATGTGTACTACAAGTATGTTACGTGAAGTAGTTTTTCTCTCCGATGCGAGAACTTCTCGTGACATGAGAGAAGCGTGACGAATTTTAATGCCGCGGTGGACTATTCACTCGTCGGCGGAGCATTCGCTCGTTGATGCAATTTTATGAACGTTATTTTATGCGCTGCGCGGCGAAATAGGGCATGTGTGTACTGCTCTACTACTGTTAACGCAATTTACATAATAACGAGTTGCGCGATTATTCGATGGGCTTTGACGACGTCGTAGTCGTCGTAAACATTTGTTGTGTATATGTGCAACGTACCATACCACACACGGCGCCCTCCTCTTCGTCCTACCTGTTATGCAACAGCCGGTAGCCTGTTGTGCGTGTTGTGTGCCGCGTTATTAGTCCAACCCCTGCCGCCTTGGCGTGCCGCCAAATACACACGATCGCGAACCGAAATAATCTCGAATTTATATAACGTCGTGCACGCGCGCGCGGCGGGGGCCGTCAATTAAACAAATCCGAGAGAAGAAACAAGCGCGCGCAATTATAACACGCACTTCCGTGTAAACAAATGCGCGGTTCAAGTGCGTTCCGATAAAACGTCGTCGTGATAATTAACGAGGAGATATTGGTGTAATAAGTAGTATATATAAAAATATATCGACGAATTTCTGATAAAGTGAACAAAAAAAGAAATTAATTATCCGTTGTTACTCGCGTGACAAGTGCGAGTCGACGAATGTTTGATATAAAGCGAACAAAAAGAAATTAATTATCCATTGTTATTCGCGCGACGAGCACATCGGCGAATTTTTTGATAAAGTGAAACAAAACGATATCAATTAGCGCGTTTTGTTTTTGTTCTGTCGAGGTTTTATTATCGTCGAGTTGTGCAAGAAGTGTTGTTTCATGTACGAAATTTGTTTTATCGCGCAATTACACATCGTGTTGACGAATTCAACGTACGGAACTAAGAAGTCGCGACGGACAGATAATCCGCTCTTATCGGCGCGTAT
>QVOB01015877.1:0-35648 GCA_014839585.1 Pseudomyrmex concolor
AGAGAGAGAGAGAGAGAGAGAGAGAAATTATTCACATCTCGCTATTTTGTTTGATATTATTTTACATATGCGTTATTATAAACGGGTTATTGAATTGTATTATCTCTTTCTCTCTCACATGTTATCTATTGTATTATAATATTAAAATACAATTTACAGAAATGAGATTTATATATATTTTATTAGTATCTCACATAACAATTTATTATGTGTTTATACAATAACACATTATCGTGTTTTGCATTATACATTAATAGATATTACATTTATATTTTAATTCGCGTTAATTTTATTATTTCAAAATTTTATTCGAATTTATTAATTTGCACGAGACCGCGAGAGAGTTTATTGGATCTGCGCGTTCCGACTCCAATCCTTGTTGCGTGTGTTTTTACGCGCGTCTTAAGTGCTGTTTCTCCGCTATATTTGTTTTATTTGAACTTCCGTTACGATTACGTCGGATTAAGTAAAAGGCTGGTTTTACACAAAATAGTTTCTCTCTTAGACAAGTTTCCCCTTCTCCCAGAAGCTTCTCGCGTACTCCTAGCATGTTAATCGTTCACTCCGCGAGACGCAGTTTATTCTGCGCTCGCTGTACCCCACCCCCCCTCCTCGGGGAGAGAGAAACTTCCCCAAAAACAACGCGCGTTTTCGTACTCGACCGCCCATTTTCCCCGCCCACCGATATTATTTATGCGAGGGAATAAGGTGCCAGCAAAGGGGGCGCACTCGACGAAAGGGTTGCGTACTTGACATTCCCGACTTCCGCCTTCTCTTTTCCGCTCCCGCTCCAGAAGAATCGCACGTTCTTCCACGCGCGCGTCGGCAGCCCCGAGATTAAACGGCCGTCTCGTTGAGAGTTACACATGCACGCGATATCGCGCGTATGGAGCGAGCGAACGAGCAAGCGGCGGCGGCGGCGACGACGACGCGCGATCGATCGATAGCTTTCTCGATCGCGCTCCCTAATTTATAGTGTCAATTAATTTTCGCGTCGCTTGGTGCTCGATTACCTCCTGCTCCCTCCCTCCGGTCTCTCCCCTTTCTCCTCTTCATCTGCTCTCTCTCCTCTCCGCGTGATCATTCTTCGGTCGCTCTCCCGTTTTATTCCGTTCCCGTTCGCGCGTTTCCACGAAAGGAGTAGTAGTTAGAAGGGAGGAAAAGAGAAGCGCGCGCGCGGTCTCGGCGTTCCGATACGGCCGGATTTAATTCCTATCGGTTGTCCTAATTTATCGCGGCTTCGGGCTTCCATCGGTAAATCCGGGAAGGGAAAGAGAGACGGAGAGAGGGAGGGAGATTTCCGCGAGCCGCCGTGAGGAGAATCAACCCTATTGATCGAGACGGAAAGAGAGGAGAGGAAAATAGCCGTCGAAGCGAGCGAGCAAACTGTGCAGTGCGAGTTTTGTCTCGTTTCGTTTCGGAGAGGCCACAGAAAAAAAAAAAAAACGTCTCCATTTTCGCTCCCAACCTTTTCCCTCTTTTTTCTCCCCTTGGAAATTCGAAAGGAAAGAGCGAGAGGGATGAAGAGAAAAAAAGAAAATCGTTTGTCACGTGCTCTTACGTGTCGCGGCGCCACCGAAAGCGCTAAGCCAACGCGTACAATACTGGGGGCTGTAAGCGACGCCAAATGGAGGCAATTACGCGAAATAATGTAATAAACCGTACAAAGGTAAATCCCGCACAAAGAAAATGGGAAATAATCAATTAATCATTTATCAACTTAATAAATTACATTCCGATATATAATCAACTTTTCATCCACGCGCGCGCGCGCGCGCAATATCGCAGATAAATTTCCTTTTAATTCTCCGCCATTTTTCATCGCGCATTTGCGAACTTCGGTAATGAGACTTTTTTTTTTTTTTTTGTTTTTATCCCTGCGACGGTTTCGTCGATCGCAAGGGTGATCAGAAAGTAGAGGGTTTGCCGTTCCTGAAAAGCCGGGAAAAAAGCGAGGAAGGAGAGGAAGACAGGAGATCGCGGCGCGAAAAAAACTAAGAGGCGTTCAGCGCCCCATGAAAGTTTGATCGAGTCGATCTACCGGGGATTCGGGAGGAGAAAAAAATCGCCCGTTCCAAGATACGAATGGAGGCGCGCGCGGAAGTGTGCCGGGTCGTTACAACGACGGTAACCCCCGCGCGCAAGCGTACGCTTAAAAGCTCGAACCTGAAGGAAGAGCAAGCGGGAAAAAGAGGGAGGGAGAGAGAAAGAGAGAGAGAAAAGAAGAAATTCGCTTGCCGAATTTACGTCGATTCCTACCAACGCCGAATATTGCGAGTCTCCCGAGTCCTCTCTCGTCTCTCGCTTATATACGTTTCGAATATCGCAATTGCCAGACGATACATATACGCGGGGGACACACACCATCTATCGATTATGCACCGTGCGCGCTATATTTCCATCTACATTATGTAATAATTGCGCGCATGTGATTTATTATTAAAACTTTGGCGCGGGAAAATTTGGTGATTCATTATAAATCCGTATAATAAATTTGTCCGCGATTGATGAAAATTTCAACGCGACGTGGCCGAATATATGTACATATACATCGACATAGAGAAATATTCAACGTGTGTCGGTCGAACGTCGCGCGATTACAGAATATGCGAACAACGTCAAAATTCGAAGCATAAACAGACGCGCGGCTGTGCGTTGAATTCGATGCGCCGTCATCTTTCTCCCGCGGCTTTTCTACCGAATTAAATAATTCCAAGCTAAACCGGAGAAATAGCACGGGCTACTACACGAGACGGTTGATATCAAACAAATTATCCTTTGACACACTTTGCGCTCCGTTACCTCGCGTGTACACGAGAGTTTTAACGTGCAAGCTACTTCCGGAGAAATATCCGCTGAAAAAAATCATCGAAATGTTCACGAAGACACATTCAAAACTAGAGATACGGGACCACGCGCGGGGGAGGTTAAAAAGCGAAGGGCGAGATAACCAACGGCATCCGCGTTAGCGGCGGCGTTTGATACGATTTTTTTTTTTTTTTGCCCCGCCCGACGTTCCTTTTACCTCCGTCGGCGCTGTTAGAATTAAGTTAATCCAGAGTTCTCTCTCTCTCTCTCTTTCTCTCTCCCCCCGCCATCTCTTTTTTTCCTTTCACGTCTATAAAAGTAGATATTCCCCGCCTCGTAATCCCGCGGAGCGTAAAAGTTTGCTCTTGCCGCCGCGACATTATTACGCGGAGACACACAGCGCGAAATTTTCCATGTATATATAGAGACGTTTCCTCATGTGTGTGCGCGCGTGCAATTTAATCGGGGATGGGTTCTGAAAAACGGGCGATATGCGCGCGGACGCGACGCGCTTTTAAAGGGCCCCGCAAATTGCAAACGGAGTATGTATTTATTATTGGTTCCACTTTTATTTGGCGTCCGGGTGACAAGATCGAATTAATCGGCCGCGGCCGACTAACGAAGTGCGCGTCTCCGCCGTGAATTCAATTGATCGCTTTTTTTTTTACTTTCTTGCGCGCGTGTATGAGTTTATTTACTGACAATACATTATTGTGACATTTTTGACATTGTTGTGCGGACATACGTACAAAGCCGTTCAAAGTCAAGTTCACATTCTCTCTCATCTACTGTTTGACGACGATCCGAAACGAGACAAAGTCGGACAAAGACCGGGAAAAAAGGTGCGCAACCGCAGAGCGGTTGCTCGAAGTCGCGGCAGCTGGCGAGACTCGCCGAAGAAAACGGAGAGGCCCCCGGAAAGGTCACCCTCTCCGCACAAAATAGCCCGCATTTAATCATTACGCTTTTTCGCGTGTCGGGCGTGCAATTTCGTGTTTTCCGCGCTTCGGTGTTCCCGTCCGTCGCCATTCGGTGTGTCGTCGGTGCGGAGACTCAAAGAGAACAACCAGGGGGAGGGAGGTCGAGTCACAAAGAAAACTCACCGTTTTGTCGCTTCGAGGTCTATTATGTGGCCGTTCCTCTTCCAGTGGAGGGTTGGTTCCGGATGGCCGCGAGGCGGTCCGCACTCCAGCAAAGCCGTCTCTCCGGCAGCGACCCTCGTGTCCTGCGGCTCCGCGCGGAACTCATCCCGCAGCACTGTAACAGACAGAGTCGGTCGCGATGATGCAGTGTTGCATTTACAAAGACACCGCGCGTTGTCCTCGTCGTCGTAGTCGTCGCGGTCGTCCATCCGCGACGACAATACGCGAGCGTGCAACAAAACCAAGAGGAAGAAAAAGAGAGAAAGAGAAAAGAAAGATTGTATTCGGGGGCGCGTTTGCGCTTTTCCGGAGACTACAAGCAAAAGTGGGACAAACATATTTGCCCTTTGCATTTTATCTTTTATCATTAAAATCGTGTTATCGAGTCGGTTTGATATCGAATATCCTCGCGCGGAGAAGCGCGCATCGCATCGCCGACTCTCTCGCAGGCTTTGAAGTTTTAATAAGCCTTTTATAAAAGTTGTCTGATTTTTCGCTCGTGTATAGGAACGCGCGCTCGAAACTGGGACGAACTAAAATGAATTTCAGACATTCGTGCGGTCGGGAATACCTATAAAACAAAAAAAAAAAAAAGAAAAAATAAAACTATAAAAAAAAAACGGAAATACTCGCTAAAAAATCAGAACCGTCTGGCGCGCGCGTGCACAGATGAGTATTACTCAGTTTTTTTTTTTTTTTTTTTTTTTTTTTTTTTTTAACGTGCATCTCGAATTTAGCACGACGGATGAAAGATTTTCTTTTAGAATTACATTGCATCGGCAGCATTCACATGAAAAGGGAAACGAACGACCGCGTCAGTTTTAGATATTTTGAATGAAAAGTGTTCTCAGAATTCCTGCGCGCGCGCGCGCCTTAGAAATTTGTATATGAAAGAAAGCAGATCGTTCATTTAAGTTCTTTGTGGGAATGAAAGAGACGAGGAGGTGGCGGTGCGGTATGTAAATACGAAAATATTTGGAGAAGTCGACGCGTATTATTCATCTGTTAATAGAAGAATTTTAAATTCGTGCTTGATCTCTTACGCGCGTAGATCTCGAGGTTTACATTTGAATCGAATCGATGTTCACGATAGAGAGAAGTCAAGAAAAAGTCTCTCCTCAAAAAAAAAAAAAAAAAAAAAAAAAGCAATTGGAGCATTAATGAAGTGGGTTTTCATTTCTATTTCGTATTTCTTAAAAAAAATTGTCACTGCAACCTTCCGAAACGTAATTTTATTCGCTTTTTCCGTATCGAGTCAATGTTATATAATTTTTTCCTCGTACGTGTGTGTGATTTGAAAAACAAAAAATATGTTAATGAGAAATATAGTTCCACTTGTTGTTGAATTTTTTTTTCGTAATTATATCGATTCGTCGTAAAAAACAAAGAGTTTTACGAAGTCGCTACGCGACGACGAAACGGAGACGGCATACTATCAGATACATTATACCGAGGGTTAAAGCGTGAAATGACTATGAAGTGAGACGTTGAAAACACACACAGCACGAAGCCCCGTCGTGTGCCGCGCGCGGCTGAAAGCTACGAATTGAAATTTGAGACAAACGAAGGGAAAAGAGGGCGAAAGGAGAGAAGCAGAAGAATGCCGAGAAGAAGGGGCGCTTTCATAGCACGGCAAGGACGGGTTTGAAAAACGTGGGTCGCTATCTCGAGACCCCTAACGATTTCGACGGTGAATCAAATGTAACGCAATTTCTCAGAAAACGGGGAAGGCCGGAGAAGAATAAAAGGGGTCGGTCGGCATCGTCGCCGTCTCCTCCGTTGTCGGAGAGAGTCTAGCTCGGGTCCAGCTTTCAACCCCTTTCGTTCGTGTCGCAGTAGCACTCTGTAAACTTTCCCCGGGGTTGGTCGCGAAAGGTCGACGCAGGTCTTCTCCTTTTCCGTTCTTTCAGTTCTCCGTCCGTTCTATCGTCGTGAGTATATGTATGTACTCCCCTGTACATGGTCTCTCTTTATATATACCGAATTTACGTGATCCCATAGGCCAGGCGCGCACGCGGCAACGTGAAAAATGAAGATTGCGCTCTCATGGACTCAGGTATATGTCACGTAAATAGGTACACGGTGCATACGGAATCAGGATCGGGATCGGGATCAGAGGCGCGCTCTTTATAGCCCGGGGTTTTCGGGATTATTCCAGACTCCCACTGTCTCAATCTAAGGAGAAAGAAAAAGGAACCGTAACAAAATAGCAGGGAGGGAAGGGAGGGGGAAGAAAGAGTGCGCATAAAATAGGTGGATAAAACGACCCCTCAAGGCCGATTTTGAAGTCGACACAATGATTGCGACGATAAATTTATCACTCCGGAAAGGGAGGTGGATTCCGGAGGTGGATAAAAATTTACAGCGATCACGGCAATTTCATTAGTGTTATTATTTAGTTTTATTACACGCGAGAAATTCACCCACGGGGAATGTGCGTTACGATTTCCATGTCCGTTACGAAATTACGATTCTTTGCGTTACGTCAACATTTTTCTCTCTTTATCATTTTTCTAATTTCTCAAGAATCACACGCCAACTGAGCACTAATTAAGAGACAATTACAACTATCTATTTGTCTCTTTCTCTCCATTTATCTCGGCAATATGACTCGAGATTTTAAATTTCTCGCAATCTTGTCTCGTGAAGAGAAAATCTCTCTCGATGTGGTGGTGCGCGCGCGATGAAGAACCCGAGATCTCTCTCGCCGGCGAACATTCTAATTAACTCTCGGTCTCTCGCGCTATTTTTTTGCGCGAGAGCACATTTCACGGCAATCATCAACGACGCGGAGGAGGACGCGCGCTCTGCTCGAGATACGCTCTCTCTCCTCGAGGATAGAAAATCTCCATGTCGCGGATCTCGTTTTACATTTACATAGCGCGAGGAGAGTCGAATCGATAATGTGACACGTTCAGTCGGCGCTGTGCGGCGCGCGAATGTTCGCGACATTACCGGACGTATCAGTGCTCGCGAGAGCTAAAATTAGACCGCGAAATTATCTACTCGGTGTTGTACTACGTACTCTCGCGCGCGCGCGCATTTACATAGAAATGGCGCGACGTTAAGGAGCGCTTTATTTATGTGTTACGCGTATGTACACATTATACACACACAGGCGTGTTCGCTCTCTCTTTCTCTTTCTCGTCACGCGATCTTCCGTTTGCGTCGCGGTTTTTCCGTATATATACGGGAGAATGTAGTTGCGGTCACAGCAAGCGCGAGTAAATTTTGCCGTCGCGATTTACCGATCGGCGTCGAAAAGCGCTTTCTCTCTCGCCCGTTGCGAGCGAGCGAGCGAGCAAGCAATCGATATCACATCGCGCAAGCACTCTCGAACGTCCCGTCGAATCCCCGAGTGTGTTTTTCTGTGCCAACGACCGCGCATAATCGATATTTCACAGTTCGGAGCCGAAAAAAAAAAGGAAGAAAGAAGAGAAATCGTTTTATCGGTCGCGCGTCGGAAGCGCCGTTCCTACAATCGGCATGAGAGCACTGCGCCACGACCATATATCCCGGCGTCGCGGATCGTTAGCTGTCGCAAAACACGAGGTGTCTCGTCTAGTTACGTATATATATATATATATATATACTATATATACACACACATAGAGAGAACAGATATGCGTGTACGCATACACAAGCTCACACGCGTCGCCACTTCCTTTCCGTGTAATGCTGTTAATTTGGTATTGTAGCGATCGTAGCTAATGGTTTCCAGCCGGGGACCAAGTATCGACCAAATTTCGATGACGCCGTATTATCGTCGCGCTGAATGCGCGTTAATGAAGCGTGCATCCAGTCGTAACGAGTGTCCGACGATCGGACCCAATTACGCAACACAATAACAACAAGAAATCCATCGCATGGGAATAACGGGCGGGATGGTGTGCGCGCGTCACTTTCGCCCTGGGAATGTTTAGGAAACTTCGCCATTGGGGGATCATTGGTCACGAAGAAGCGCAAAACAGAATTCCGGAAGAGTGAGATGGCCAAACTTGGATGCTATTAACGTCGACTAGACTACGCGCAGGAGGTTCGCGAACTTGTACAGACTCTGTCTTCGGGAAATCGATAATTCACCCTGTGGCTTCAAACGTTAAGGTTTGATTTCGTCTTTCAGACGAAAATTGGCTGCAACGAGCTCGTTCGAACTACGTTCGCTAAGTTGTTTGAACAACAAAGATTTTTCCAAATTAAGACGCGGTACAAAAAAAAAAAAAGAAAAAAAAACAGCAAAGTTTTCTGTAAAATTTCCACCCCAGAGTCTCGTGTGAACCGTAAAAAAAGGTAGTAAAAGTAATATATTTGACATTTTTACAGCGTCTCTTATCTCTCTTTAAATCATCCCTTTCATGGCGGGCTGACTCATCCCGGAGAGCAGCTTCCCTCTCAGCACAGCCGTCGCGATCCAATTGGCTCGAGATACGCGTCTCCGCTTCGCGGTATCAGCGATGGCGCTCATCAACGTCCGTCACGTCGCTTTCGGTCCCTCGTTCGCAGGATAATTCCAGCCGGGCAATTACTTAGTTGGTCGTTTGTCGATGTGAACGCTCGAACGCTCGTCGTTCGACTCTCTCTCTCTCTCTCTCTCTCTCTCTCTCTCTCTCTCTCTCTCTCTCTCGCTGTCTCCCTTTCGCTCATCTCCTCCCTTACTCCTCTCTTCTCTTCATCTGAAAAGCTGAATGGCAGGTTCGAGATATCGCGCTAATAGCACCTAAGCTCCTCGCTTTTCGTTAAAGTCTTTCGAGCCACGATGATTCCCGGGCCCTCGGCAAGAAGCTACATTTCCTCCGTGTGTTTCCCCACCCCCTCCCAATCTCCCGCCTCCCCCCGCGAGCGAAAGGGCGGAAGTTAAAGACGCTAGTTGCCGGCAGTTGGCGGCGAGTGAGTTGCTCCTTGCGAAATCTAATCCAAGTTTACGTGCTTCCATTCCAATTAGGTACAAGTAGGCACACCGGCGCGCTTTCCGCTGCGTCGTCGTCTTGGGACGCGATCCACGTTCCCGTAATAACGACGTTTACGCGACGGGGGAGAACTGCGCTGCGGAGCGCGCTGCAAGCTACGATACGTTATCCCTCTCCGTCGGGGACTAGCATTCGGCGTGCTTTAAAGCTCGTAAAGCTCGTCGACGGTAACCGGCCTACTCTTATTTCGCTGAACTTGAGAGAATCTCTCGCCCGTTCGACTTTCGTCTCCCTCCTACTTTGCCGTCGCTCTTTAATTCCCAACCGCGCGCGCGCGAAAGACGATATTACGTTCGCTATATAGCGAACAACGGCGGCGGCGGCGGCGCATCAGCTGCACGTAACGAGAGCTCATCGTCTCTCGGTGAAAAGTTATCAACAACCTTAACGACGAAATCTGCCGCGCGCGCGCGATACTTTCAACGTAAAAATCTTGCCTGCGAAGAGCCGCGCGATGCCGCTTTTCATACAACGCGAATCTTTCCACTTGACAGATTTTTAAACGAAAGATTTACGCTTCCGAGAAATTCCGCGAATTTCTGTTAAATTAAAATCCACTTTAAATCGGTATACAAAAAGAAAAAAGTTCCCGTGCTTGCTTCTCTTTCGCGATTTAATATACACAGCGCTTTAATATTGAAATATCACTCAACAAGCCATTTTATTTGCCGAGTGAGTATAGAAAGTTCTTTGCAAAAAAACAAGAAGAGAGTGTTAATAAATGGGGAACTCGAACAAACCTCGCTGTCTCGACCTGTCATTTTATTACCTTCTCTCTCTCTCTCTCTTTTTCTCTCCCTCTTTACACCTTCTTCGACACCCCGTGTTGCACCGTCGTTTCTTAACCACTCATCCAAAGGGATAAGCGGTCGAGGCCTTATCCTCCGCGGTAATGAGACAGCAGGCGGCACTTGGAGCCTCTCGCAACGAAAGGGAAAGAGACAGGACGGGCAAAGAGGGGGCGAGGTACACCATAGCGCGTAGGCAAACGACCTCCAATTAACAGATGTTGGATTTGGAGCGAAAGAATTGAAGGGTCCTTCCTCCCCTCTGTATCCCGTTGTTCTACTTGCACTATGGACCGACTAATGAGAAACACCACCGTGCGCGCTCTCTTTTTTTTCTTCTTTCTTTTTGCAAAGCGAGCGAGCGCGTGCGCTCGTTCGCGACACATCTCCCGAACGGGGGGTGAGGATGTGAGCGAAATCCGCTCGGCGCCTGAAGAATAGGAAAACTTTTTGCGAATATGAGACTGCAAGTGGTCTGCTTATCTCGCGCGTAGCGTCGAGAGATAGTCGTTACGCTCGAACACCTGCAGAAGTGGATTCTTCCACGACGAAAGTCGCATTTACATTTGCGATGCAAATTTTTTATCGCGATGTTTTCGACGAGAAATCGTCGTCATGAAAAATGTTGCGCAACACACGAGCAGGAAACCGAATACTTGCTTTTATTACGCGACTCTGTACGAAAAATACTTTTGCGTAGATAATTCATATAACCAAACTGTATCAATAATCGATAGCAATTTTTTTTTTTTTTTTTTTCAATAATGTGCGCGCGCGCGAAAAACGATATTGATAACGAAGCACTTGCGTTGTAATGCGGAAAACCTGTTACGCCACAAAATAGCGACTATTCCCTTTGCCCCCGAGGAGAGCTTGAACGCTACTTTCGCGCAACGATCGATATATCTCGACACATCGAGAGGTGGCTTTGAGAGGAGGTATTTGCGGAGTCATGTTTACGCAAACTTCTCTCCGTTTTTTTTCTCTTTTTTGTCGCGCTCGCTCGCGCGCGACATCTTCTTCTTGTGAAGTTTCGCATTGCCACGACTCGCGGCACGTTTTACACACCACCCTGTATACGTAACGACGTCGACAACGACGACGACAAGGAGCAAGTAGCTAGACGTCCAGGCATGTACGAGCGTAACCATCTGCGCGCGACAAGGGGTTCGCACGGGAGGAAGAAGGGGAGGGAGGGAAAGGGTTGCGAAACCGGGTGGGATCTTGCAACCCTCGTCGGTATACGGGTGCGGACCGAGAACCATCTAGGAACGCATGTACTCCCTTGCTTGCTCCCAGAATGCACGGCACTTGACCAGTTTGGAGGATCGAAAGGGTTGAATCGCGGAGAGGAAGACCAGAGTGAGATACACGATGCGTAACGTATATGTGCACACGCTTAGACGTCGCGTAGTAAATGACGGGAATGTAACGACGAGAGAATAAAGCCCGTTCATATCGGGATAACGGAGGATTCCGGACGATCCAACACATCCCGCAGGCGATTGCCGGCCAATCAATTTCTTTCATCGATAGATTATGTCGGAATAACCGAAGAGACCGCGCTACTTCGCTCTCTATCTTTTTCTGTAATATTTTATTACTTTATTGTATTATTCAGCCCTGCTTTTTTTCCAGCCGCGTGTGAGAAGTCGATGTTTAATTATCATTATATATTACACAATTAAATTAAATTTTAACGGAGAATATTATTCTTGAAACGTAAAATTTGAAATACTTCGTATTTTAATTGTACAAGTATAAATACCGCGCGCGTTTCTCATTCTTTGTCTTTTTTAAGATATTTTTATTGCTTTTCTATCAATTACAGCGGCTCTTTTTGAATCGTTGCCGATCCTTTTATCAATTCGGTCCAGTTAAAAAACGATTTGACGAAAAAATTTAGCGGAGCTTTATTATTAAAATTAGAGCTGCGATCTTTGTTCAAAGACTTTACAGAAATTCTGCAGATATATCTTTTAAAACCTATATATATAAAATATATACATATATACATTAACTTTTTCTAAAAATTCTATTAAAACTTGTTTTTTTTTAACGTTAAAACTTTACACAACTTTTAATATCGTGTACACGCACCCTCCGTTGATCAACGTCAACACATCGCACGCCCACCCCGATGAAAGGGTTAATCACTCACGTCGCTACATTTCGGACCAACTCCGAGATGTGTGTTTAGGCCGTGATGTAGCGTGCACGCGCGCGGTTGATACAACAAGCGACGTATTCTGTATATGTATATATATCGATCACGGTATATCGTGTTCGTTTATTTCCCAACTCCCGATAAAGAATCTCCCGGCTGTTTTCACGCAACTGCTACGGGGCGATATGCGGCTATCGTGCTATTCACAGCCGAGCAATAAGAACAAACTTCTCGGTTCTCCGAGTCTTGACCCTTTCCGGTTCAGCGCTTTCAATTTACGTCACCTACATTGCATCTTCCAGCGTGAAATCGCGCGGTTCAGAACTTCAAAGACGCGGGGAATCTCGAAATAACGCGTTTTTCTTGCTCCACTTCTTTGTGGCCCTCGAACACTTCGCCTTTTTCGTCGAAATCGAATGGAAAAGAAAATGTTTGCGCACTTCAAGAGAAAATCGATCCCTGAAGGGGGGGGAGACGAGATCAAATCCGCCAATTAGCGGGGAAAGCGATTTTCGATGGTTCTCTTCTAACCGGGTTCTAGTGTAACGTTTGTTTAAAATCATTAGTGGTTCCATCCAAACGGAGACTCTCGCATGAAACCCATCGTTAGTGGCCGGAGAAGGATCAGCAGCTAACGGATCGACTACGCTTTTGGTTCCGATCTCTGGTCTTTATTTAAGCGAAGGATCCGCTTCGGGGATTTGGTCCTCGACGAATGGAGTTAATTGAAAAATCCGCTCTCGCACGTGTTCGCCAAAAAAAAACAAAAAACAAAAAACAAAAAAAGTAAAAAAACGCGATTCGCTCTTCTTCTCTGTGCAGATGTTCCTTCATATCTCACTGACAACGAGCGATAAAAGAATTACTTTATGTATATGAATGTGTCTCCGCGCTAAAAGCAGATCTTAATGGAGCGCCTTCGTTAAATCACACGGACGAGTCAAAGCAACATATATATATATATATATATATATATAATAGGTATATATAGGTACACACGCATCGCGGAGCAAAACATTTTTAGATTTAAATTACGGTGCAAAGACATAAATTTTTAATGTACTTCAATTAGCCACATAAAGGAACAAAAGCTGGCTTCTTTAACAATTTAAAAGTGCACAGCTCGGAAAAAAATATTAAAGCGCATTTTTCAGTCTCTCTTTCTCTATCTCTCCTCTCTTTCTCTTTTTTCCCGTCATCGTCGTCGTTACGATGAAGCAGCGCGGTGGTTGTTGCAAACGAAGTTAACCGATGGAGGAGCCGACGTTTCAGCGAGCTGAAAAATTTCCCGGGATGACCGGGAGAGCTCGCGAGAGATGAGTAAGCGCATGAGTGCGCGCGCACATGCGTAACGCCGTCTATTTCTTACGGGAATCATCGTCGTTATTATGCGTCGCGGAAAAAGCTTTTCCGGTCTATATATTATAAATATATACACACACACACACATGCGAGGCAATGCGCGCATACTGCGCTGTCTCGTAAATTTCCTCGGAGCGCACGGGGCGACCACCGCACGAAGAATAGCCCTCGCTTCGAACGGCTCGCATAAACGACATTTATCGGCGTCGGGCTCGACGATGTTCGCCGAACAATCGAGCGCGGCTCGTATTTGTTTACACGCAGTAAAGTACCGGGAGAGATATACCTTTCTCGATCTCTCGTGTTTTATATCCCGCACTAACCGCCATTTGGCGCCTGACAGGCTCGGATTTTATTCGGGAATTATATGAAAAAAAGCGCGAGCTTATGACTCCGAAGAACGGGGAGAATTTTAACGCACACGGGGATTAATAAGAATTTAACTGCTTCATCGCGGAAATATCGCGCTCTGATGAGGATTCGCGTCGTATTTTTTTTCACGACATCGTAAGTGAACAAAACGAAACGCGCGCGGAACGAGAATACAAGATGCGAAGAGAGAGAGAGAGAGGAAATAAACAACATATATCGGACGGAAGATCCTTAAAAAAGTACAATCCAATTCAATCCACGAACCGTTTCCGCGAAACTCTCTCCGGGAAACTTCTTATTGATGCGAAATTTTATTTCCCGGGAAGCGCGCGAGAAGAGCGAACGAAGCGATGGACGTACCGGTCACATCGATTTGACGCTTTTATATAGAACAATTTAATTCCATTGATACGCTTCCGGAATAGACTTCGAGAGAAAGGCGGGCGAAGGTTAAAGAGATGTATATACATATATACATGTACATATATACGTACCGCTATGCACAAGCGCACACTTACTTACATGTTCTCGCGCATAGAGAGTCTATTCAACGCAACATGCCGCGAGAAAGAGAGTAACTCGAGACGAAAATTTTTCTCCCATTTCGCTACTCGGAAATGAATCTCTTTCGACGCAACTGCCTCCTAAACGCTCTTGACAAATTTGAGTGGATCTTCAATTACCTCTACTATAAAAAAAACAAAAAGAACCTCTAGACGCGGAGAAATGTTTACTTTCTGTCCGTTTCAAGCGCGGAAACGTTGTAAATTTCTCCCATCAAATATATCGCGAGAAGGATCGCGGATCCTTGAATCGAAAGTGGAACGAAATCAGCGATCATTGGAGAATAATCGCGGCGCTTCTTCTCGCATCAGCATCCCGGCGGATGCTGCTGCATTCCATTTGGGATCTCTCCCTCTTCGAGTACGTATACGCGCATAGGCCGCGAACGCGCTACCGAAGCGCGAGGAGGAGTTCGCTCGTACGCTCGTTCTCGAGCGAGAGCGCGTACCATATTCGATATAATTAAAGTGCATAAATAAGCACAATGGTACAAGGAGAAAGAGAAAGAGAGATAGAGACCCCGGCGGTGCGCGCAGCGCAGTGCTGCAGCGCGCAAGCGGCCGCAGCAACCGCCTGTATACGAGAAGGTAGGCGAGCAAGAAAGGTAAGAGAGTATTCAATGCAAATGCCCGCGGAGAGTTTCTTCTCGGCCGGCACGACCGCGTGCTGCGCGCACCGCTCACGATCTCTCTCTCTCTCTCTCTCTTTCTCTCTTTTTCTCTCTCTTCCTCTCCTCTCTCCCATTTCCTCTCTGCTGCATCTCATGCGGAGAGACGACCACTACACACTCTCTCCTACGTACATATTGTAAATGTACATGTGTCTCCGTATACGGACTGTTTTCTCGATCGACGAGAAGAAGCCTGTGGGCGAGAGCGAGCGCCTGTCTGCCTGCCTGCCTGGCCTGCTTGCCCGCCCTTGCCTTGCCTGACTGCCTGCCCGCTTGCCTGCCTGCCTGCCTACCTGCACGCGCAGCGTTATAAGCTCTCCTCCACCGGAAGGCTATCGAATCTGGATTTATCTTCCTCCTCGATTTATACTCAGCGCTTATACACATACACATACACATCCATTCGCCAGTCATTATCTGCACCGCGCATTTCGCCGCGGGCCACGCGGCTTTGCATTTTCAACGTGTCGGGCCGGGATACGCGAGAGACCTGCTGCACGCCGCCGCCGCCACCGCCGCCGCTTCGCGTATTCTCGCGGGGATTCCGGAATATGCGCCGGGATGGATGCTGCAGCGCACCCGCTCGCTCGTCGGCCCGGCGAGACTCGCCTCTCTCTCTCTCTCTCTCTCTTTACAGGCAGATACCCTTCGATACCGTCACGTTCGATGTCTGATTTCTGTCAGATATACTTCCTGGAAATTTCATAGAAAATGAAAATGTATATCGTCGAAAACGTGCAACGCATGTTTGGCGTGTTAAAGGCATGTATCGGAGGATATCGAGATTTTAGAACGCGAGTCATCGCTTTTTTACAAGTGGAAATGATATTTCAGAAATCCTCGTGTCTCCCCTTTTTTTAAGGATGTTTAGAGAAATAAAAAAAAAGGTGATTTTATTAAATTTTATTTGTGCCTAAACGACGCTTTAGTATAGTCGTGATTAGCATTTTCACCGCCGTTTATCTCACGAAAGATCTTTGAAAAATGCTCTCACATTTCAGATAATTTCTTTCTTCCTCTCTCTTTCTCTCTCTCTCTCTCTTCTCTTCCTCCCTCCGTTGAAATGTTTTATAACACGAGAGAAAAAATCCAGTCCGATTTTCAAAGCGTTGTGTATTCTTAATGACCACCATAAACTTTGAAAGCGTATAGGTCAGATACGCGCCACGACCGAGAGAAAGAGAGAGAGGGTGGAGGGTGCGACGCACGGTTACGTGTTCGCTTAAATGGAGACATTTTTTAATGGTCGTTGGACCGTCGTCGACCCAGGCGGAGCCCAGGCCGCAGGACCTTATAAGTCCCGCTACCGGTTGTGTGACGGCGTGGATTAAAATCGCGCGACGCGCCGCTAGTAAATCTGGTCGGGCAACAATGTGATTAAGCGGCAGATATCCGGCGTCGTGTATTGTGCGTTCGCGTTTATCGCGCGAATATATGTGCGCGCAAAATTATTTCTCCCCCGCGCCGCGCGTTGTACACACACACACATGCACGAGGAGAAAAGTGCGGAAAACTGCGTTTCCCACCGCGAGACAAACAGAAAATTGTATCGCGCGCGTTTGTTTTTGTTTCGCGGATTCGCACGCGCGCGCGGCTTTTTACACGAAAACCACCGTATTTGCGCGCGACGACCAGCACAGTTCGGCAGCGTTGCTTTCGAACGGAGAGAGTGTACGGCGGGGATTGTCAACACCCCGGACGCAATACCGTTTGTTCAAGCCACCCGAAATGTTTTCGTCCGGGATTTGAGAGCGGGTATAATGTTGGCGAATTGAATTTCCGATTTTTCAACGATATCGACAGGTGCGAGAAAACACGTGTCTTACGTCATTTTAAATTCGATATCGCTTGTATCAAGTTCTATAAAAGCCTGTTCTATAAAAGTTCACAACACATGTATATTTTACTTCACTCCGTATATTCGCTTATTGAATTATAAACCGTCTGAGAAATATTGCATTAGGTCATAAATATATCGAGTCGAGAGCTCCTCGCCGAGATAAAAAATGACGAGAACGAAACACAATGTGAAACCGATTTTTATCGAAATAAACATGACCCAGAAGATTAAGAAAATGTCTTCTCTTCGTCTACCCGAGAACCGGCAATTCGCCGACGACGACGATGAGTATTGCGCGGCGAGATGGGAGCTCTTCCGCTCGCGCGATATCGAGCGAAAAGCGGCGGGAAAAAGCGCGCAATTATAGCCGACCCATTTTCTCGTAGGACAATAACGTGCCGCGGGAAAACGCGGCTGGAATCTAGCCAAATCCCGAAGAGAACCGGAGTTTCTATTCCTACTACGGAGGGGGTTCGCTCCGTTAAAGTCGGCTTAAGTTGAGCAAGGTCGCGAGTCCACAAATTTATTGCCATCCGCGGCGCGGCGCGACGATGGCGTCTCTTCTCGGCGACTGAAGCTGCGTCGGGAATGCGTCGGGTTCCGTAAAAGTGCGTTGCGCGCGTAATGCACCACGCACGTCTATTTCGCGATCCCCGACAGAAGTCAGACCTTCCCATGTTCGCGTTATCCGAGAGGGTGAACGCAATGACCCGTGGCGCTCGGCGCGCTCTCGCGAAAATTACGGAATGGCAATTCACGAGAGACTATGTACTTTTTCGACCACTTTTATTTCTTTGTTGTTTTTTTTTTTTTTTTTTTTTTTTTTTTTTTTTTTTTTTTTTTTTATACTCGTGTATCGTTGTTTCAAAGGTATCCATAAATAACGAAGTTTTTTGTAACTACGCCCGAGGTTTAAACTTGTCGTTGCAAGCTCGCGCGTAGTGTAAAATATATTTTTCAAAAAACTTCTAAAAAAACGCGGAATTTTTTGAACTCTTGGCGCGTGTGCGTGCGTGGATGTGTGTAGCTTTGTATTCACATATTATTTATTGTTTCGAAACGTCACAGCGATAAAAAATGCGAATCGGATTGTATTTCGTTCAAACGAAAGATGTTGTTTTCCGACGCATTACGCGGTATTGCGGAGTTTTCACCGCACTTCCTTTTATCTTGGAATACCGCGACTCTCTCCGCGGCCGGCAAATAAAACGCTTTGTGCGTGGTTACGCATTATCTCGCACGCTCGTATTTATGCTGTTATTATCGCGGTGCGATAAAGCGTGATAAAGCGGGACGCGTCTGACATACGTTAATAATGTCAGTCTGATTCACTCTTGCGAGTCTCTCTCTCGGTTGTGTTGTTGTTGCACGCGCGCTGTGTGTGCGCGCATATTATTATTATGTTTTAAAACGCAATTTTTCGCAGATCGGATTCAGCCCTCGTCGTTTTCTAGGTCACAGCTTGTTTGCGAAAGCTTTACAAGCGGGAATTGAATATATTTCGTCGTTGTTTACCCTAGCGAAATCTCGTGATCGCGTCTCTAAAAATATCAAGATATATTTGAAAATCTTAAATAATCGATTTTTTTTTTTAAATATATTTTTCTTCTTCTCTCCTGCTCAGTTTCGCACGAAAGAAGGAAAACAAATCCATATGTAAAACCACCATTCACTTTCTCGTTGAGAAACAAAGAAGATCGGAAGTTCGCGAACTATTTTTCTCGATACTAATTGATGACAGAGAATTTTTCTTTTTTTTTTTTTCTTTTCTTTTTCTTTTTTGTTGCCCGAGATTTAAGGTACTGAAGTTTTATAAAAAGAAACTTTCAACTCAATTTTCTTCTTTTATCGCGCAAATGCAACAAACTCCGGACAATTCCCGTGTGTTGGCCTCTTCTCTAAGATTTTTCCCGACGATTTCGCCGCGCCGCGCGTTAAAACTCCACTCGAACTTGGCAAAAAGCGATCCGGAGCGCGAGTGCGCTCGAGGGGGTTAATCGATCGTGCTTTTCACACCCGAGGAGATGATACGCGCGCCGCTCTGCGCCGCCACGAGAGCGGAGAAGTCAAGGAGCGCGCGGATATATAGTTGCCGCGTTCGTTCGGACGATAATGAAAACTTTCTCTCGTTCGCGTTACGGCGAACCGACTCGGTTCTCGCCGGGGCTGGGATTTAGAAATAGCCCTACCGGTCGGCTCTGAGTGAACTTTTCATCAGCATCATGCGCGATTGTCCCCGTCCGGTCATTTATTTAATCTTCCCTCGGTAATCGAGCCCGAGTGTATGTGTGTATGCGTGCATGTGAAGTATTGTTTTATTGGAGTGCATACCGCGGCTCGATGAAGTGCGTTATCATCGGCGCGAGAGCGCGAATATAATGCCGCGCCATTACTTAACGCCATTATTTAACCATGTATATAAATCGCGTGTAATATTATTGTTGCTCGCGCGCGCGAGATCGGCGAGCAACAACAATAAATGATCAAATACAAATGCGTGAGGGTTGAAAACCGCGATTGCGGTTTGAAACGCAAAGAAATAAATTAATGAGCGATCGGACAAAAATTATCTCACAATCAGTTGTATAGTCTCTCCGCGTCATCCGGGATTTTTACTCTTCCTTCCTATATATGTTTATTCGCGCGTGTATCAAAAACAAGTTGTTTCTTTGTTTATTGCGGTCGTGTATAGTATTTATCGCTTGCGCTGTTCCAGTTTTATATTCTATCGCGAAACAGTGTAGTTATCAATCGAAGGAGAACAGTAATTAAACACGTATTTTTCTAGCAACAAAGCACGGTGGTGGATTTCTGTTAAAATTAAACAACGCGAATAGAACTTTTCGAAAAACATCGTTTTCGAAACTCGTTTGGTGCAGCGTTTATTTTTTTCAATATATATATATCTTACTTTTATCTCCCTTTCTCTCTCTCTCTCTCTCTCTCTCTCTCTCTCTCTCTCTCTCTGTCTCTTTTTCATATACATATACACATATGCGCGAGCGAAAATATTCTCGTAGAACGAAATAGGTCGAGTTAGTTTTGCAGCGGCTGTTTTTTAAAGCCCCAAGTCCGTTCGAAGATACAGTTAAAAAACGCGCGCGCGTCATCTCTCTTATTTCAGGCCACTCTAACAGAGCGTGTCTGAAGTTCGTGAAAATCGTCACAGAGACGTGCGTTTCCTCGTTGGCTCGTCGTCGTTGTCGTCGTCGCGGCAAAATTCGAGGCGCGAACATAAACACGCGGTGATCCGCGTCCCGGGGTCTTCGTTAAAGGGCCCGGCACCGCCGCCGATGGGGGCAGATGCGGGGTTCGTTTACGTTTCGGTATCCTGTCGACGGAAATAGAGCCTGGCCGCGCGCGCGTTCTCCTTTTTTTTTATTTTCGTTCGTGCACCTCGATACGCGCCCGCCGCGACGTTTCTCTCTTCGAAGAGAGTTTTCTCTCTCTTTCTCTTTCTCTCGCCCGACCGCACAATTCTTTTTACGACTTGAGACTAAACAGTTGTACGAGACTAATGCATCGGGACGCCTGTGTTTGAGCCCCGTGTAAAGGACGAGCGCGCGCGGGACGAGATACGCGAAGAGAGAAAGAGAGAGAAGAAACGTTGACGAGGACAAAAAATAGATGCACTTGGTCGTTTCGGCTCCGCGCTTCGCCCGTCGACGTTTGTAATAAAACGTCGCATTTGCGCGAGAAAGCGCTACGGAATTTCGTCCTTCCCTTTTCTCTTCCCTCTCCCTACACCACCCCTTCGTGCCGTGCCGCCGAAAAGTATGTATGCATGCCGGTCGTGCCATAGTCGCGCGATATTCGCCAGGGAAATATACACGATGGTCTCTCAGGAAAATAGCGACGCTCACTCGTTCCCGAACAAGTTTTCGGCGGCGCGAATTTTTTTTCCTCGGCGAGAATTTCGCGCGCGTATCTTTGTGTCACGAATCGCGCGCGCGCGCAAAAAAAAATACTCCTATAATTTCGACGTTACACATATGGTGCGCCCGCGATGTACGTACGATTGATGCGCGAAATATCGATGTCTCGCATCGATATGAAATCGTTATTATATCACGTATCTATGCAGAGTGCGATATCTGGTTGCTACTATCGATATACATATAAAAATTGCACGCGGTATCGCGGTATAAAATAATACGTCGATATTTCGTATCAAAATCGTATGTACATTTGGTAAAACATATTATATATGTACCAAAAAAATCGAAATACACACACATACACATATATATATGTATAAATATTAAAATTTAGATAGAAAAGAAGTGCCGAAATTGAAAAAGGTCCGAAGTCGGGAGTGATATATGAGAAGATTAAAAGCTGGAAGATGGAAATAAAACGTGGTATTGTGTGCTTGGCTGGAGAGAGCCTCGAACGCCCACAAAAACCACCAAAACCGATGTTCTTAACCTTTACTTTATAAAATCAGTTTGACAGATCGCCGTGCTTTTTCTTTCGAGTAGGAGAGGGAGGGAACGCAATTTACGCCAACTTACAGAATATATACGAGGAATTTACAAAAAGAAAAAAAAAGCAACTCGTATGTTATCTACAATTTGTGATCACGTCGCGATAAAGCAAAGAATTTCTCCAATAAAGTAATTGTTTTGCGCCAAATATGAAATTACTTTTGTACAATTTCTTTTAACACACACGTGCTTATAAAATTTCGTTAACTCAAAAGCCTCGTACGAGATCGAGTTGTGTTTTTTTATAATTTTACATATATAAATGTGTATAACACATTTTATTACATTTTGATTGTACACCTAACGTATAAAACATCAAAATGAGAGAAAATGTGAAAACACGCTGCGTTAGAGCTTCCGAATTGATCTCGATCTGCGGAACATGCAAAATTCATTCATCTCAAAATGGCAATCTCCGAGTGCCGGAGATGCCGCGCACTCGTCACCGGACGCGATCTTCCTCTCTCCTCTCGCGAGAGCTTTTTGGTAAACGACGCGACAACGGGCTCCTTCTCCCCGTCTCTCTCACTCGACGAAACAAGCAAACGCGTTCTGGCTCGGCCACCGATCCGGTATGCCCACGGATTTGGTATAAATAGCAAGCACGACGTGCCCGAGCGCGAGAACGGCCTCTCATCTGCCTCCCCGCGCGTCGCCGCCACCTCGACGCCGACTAATAGACAACGATAGCCCTTCTTCCAAGAGACAGCTGTGGCTCTCCCCTCTCTCTTTGCTCTCTGAAACGCGACTCACGTATATGCAAGAGAGGACATCCACAACGAGACCGTCACCGTGTGATCTCGACCGTCGAGACTCGACGCAAGACGCCGCCGCCGCCGTCGGCGTCGTCGGCGTCGTCGTCGTCGTTGTCGTCGACGAGAAGAGCGTCTTCTAATTTTGTGTGGAGAAAACACGCCGAGAGCGCGAACAGCTGTCTCGCGATCAAACTGTCGTCCGGCACTTTATCTCCGGGCTATTTTGTCACCGAAAACTCGCGGCGCATCGGTCCCTCTTCCGCCCGCTCTCTATTTCGCTCTCTGCGCGCGGCCGAGACCTTAATTCGCGTCGAATTGTTCCCCTCGTTCTCGTCAATTCTGTTTACCGATTCGTTTGCTCAAGTCGACGAGAGAGAGAGAGAGAGAGAGAGAGAGAGAGAGAGAGAGAGCGGAATGCAAATTACGTCGCGACAAAAATCACGGATACTTGAAACTATTGACAAATCGGTTTAGCTCCTCGCGTCCTCTCGCCTCCGGCCCGTGTGTGTGTGTGTGTGTGTGTGTGACGCGGACGGTACATCGCTATAAACCGCTTACTATATAGTGTTAAGGATTAAACGCGCGACAAGTGTGCGTTGTTGCTGGCATCGCGCATAAAAGCGGGGGAATCTGGATTTAATGTTTCCCTCGGCTTAATGAAATCGTATATGTAGTAAATATCCCGCGCGCTGAAATTCTATTTAAAGAACGCGCGCTATTTCCGCGCCGTCGGTTTAGTAAATCTCCATTTGACGAGAACGAGTATTTGGTATGAAAATAAATCGATGTTGTAAATCTCGCGGCTCGATTTAGTGCAAAATTTGGGATAATCTGGCGAGCGCGGCGCGTCACGCCTAGATCGATCCCCGACGCCGTTTATAACAAATCACTGCGCGGATTTTATTCCGCGCTTCGGCACGTAAAATTATTTAGTGCCGCGACGTTGCGACGCGCGGTGCAAACGCACACACTTGAATTTTATATAAAATATTTTTAATTTTTCACCACAAAAACTTTCTGCCGCGTAGCGCGCGTTATAATACCGCGCGGAAATAATTTATTCGAGGACTATTGAAAAATTTCGAAATTCCACAACGCGCGCTAGTGGTTTAGTTACATGTATATACGTACACACATAAAATAAAACCTAAAATTAACCGGCAACCTTCTCTCTCTCTTTCTCTCCTCGTATCTTTTTACATTTACAACGACGGCGCGTATCGAATAACCTTTTAATTTCCCATGTGAGTCGCCTCTTTAATTAACTCCGCCGTAAAATTTCGTTCGAGGCGCCGCCAGCTAGTCACAACCAGCCCGTTAGTCCAGCCAGCGCGACTCCGAAATGCGTTCACAGAAATTCTGGCGGGAAATTTAGAAAATTTATGTACACGCCGCGGTGCGCGAGAATGTCCTCTTCAAAAAGTGATTCCGCGATGGCTCGATTTAGCGAAAGAGAGAGAGAGAGAGAGAGAGAGAGAGAGAGAGAGAGAGAGAGAATCCTAATCTCACGCGGCCTCGTAAAATCGGGATTTCACGGGCGCAATTTACAAACGCTAAAGCCGCGGGATCGAAGTTGGCTCCCGTCGTCTTTCTACCGCCCTCTTTGTGAGAGAGCCGGGGATATTCCGTGTGTAACGTCTGGCACGCTCGTTACCGAGCACAGGTTCCTGACTTATTAGTCCGCTCGCGGGTTCCGCTTTCGCATTGCGCGCCGACGAGAACACGCAACCGCGCGCGGTGGACCATATGGCACATCGCTCGTTTCTCACGTCCCTTTCCTCTTCTTATCACTGTCTCTCTCTCGCGTCGTTACTCTTGCCGCGCACTATCATCCCTCACCGACGGCCATAATGATTATTTCGCCGTTCCTCTCTCGCGAGCGAGAGCGATCAAAGAGTGACCCCACTTGGTTGTGTGTACGCGCGCGGCGCGAGTGATGAAGGAGCCTTGAGGAGTGAAGAAGGAGGAGCATTAGGAAAGATTAGGGATCAGAAGCCCGAGGAAATTTAATACTTATATACGAAGCTAGTGAATATTTTCCTTGTTCCATTAACGACGAAAGCGAGAAACGCACGTGCTTCGGGTAATTATTTTTTCAAACGATCTACATATTTCACGCAATTATTTCAACTCGGTCCGAAACACGCTATATAAATTTTATATGGTGTTTCTCCCCCGACGTGATTTTCCGAGTTTAACTCTCTCGTTCATACATATGCACGCGTATATATAAATTTCAAAAGGGTTAAAATATAAAATCCAATTTAAGAACAATTAAATTACATTTCTGTTCAATGTATAAAAAAATTTCATTTAAAATATTTAAACAACAATGTTAATTTTTTGAAACATCTCTCTCTCTCTCTCACGCGCGCGCGTGATAAATCATTCGTGTGTGAAAACATTCGAGTTTCAAGGCTGCCCCGTTTGATTTGATAGAGTTACCCGCGTCTCTCCGCGGCGAGATTGAGAGAAGAGAAGACGGGGGACGAAATGTGCGTGCACAGGGGAGTGGGAAATCGCGGGCGATTTTTATCGTGGTACTCCTGCTTTCCGAGGCTCTCCGGGTTCTGCTTTCGAAAAACGGAAGAAAAAAGGGAAAAGGAAATAATTGAAAGACCCGAGGCCGCGCGATCGACACGAATAAAGCGCTCTCGGCCGGGCACACGCTTTCGGAAGAAATGCGTTGGGTAATCAGTCTTCTAGATCTCGATAGTTTTCTCCGGGGCCCCGAGTCTTCCGTTTACCTCTCCACTCACTCTCTCTCTTTCCCTCTCTTTCTCTCGCTTTCCTATCTAGATTCACCGACCGCCGCCGCCGCCGGCAAGAAATATACCGGGCGCGCACAGCCGGTATCTTGAATCTTGGCGTTTATTCGTTTATCGGTACCATTCGGCCGAGAGAACTCGCGCGCGATTCTACCTTGACGTACGTAGACTCGCATGAAAGGAAGCGGCAATTTGTATCTGCAGCTCCACCTCTCTTTCTCTCTCTCTCTCTCTCTCTTTTTCTATCTCTGTCTGTCTTTCTCACGTCGCTTCTCGGCCCGACACCTTTGGAAAACTGACGCGAGCTACCCGCGGGAAGCCAACTGACGGAAGTTCCAACGAGAAACTAAGTGGTTATCGTACAGTTATAACTGGTGGGCAAAGATTACTCCCCATCGACGATCACGAGAATACACGTGATAGATTAGAATTTTGCAAAGTAAAAGAAAGACACAAACATCATATCTTGAATAACGGGATTATCAGCGCTGAAAATTTAAGGATATAACACTTCGCTGAATTACATTTCGTGTGTAATATAAATCTGAAAGCGTGAGCTCTCTCTTTCTCTGTCCTCTCTCTTGTTATTAAATAATTAATTCCAAATATTAATTTCGACCACATCAAAGAGCATATACACCCGCGATTAATAACGAGTATTACACTTTGGACTAGGAAAAAAGAAGAATAATTCATCGGGTGTTCGCCACACGCGCGCGCGCGCACGCCATACAGCACAAATACAGTATCTCGCGCATCCCGACGCGCTGTACACACATCGCATAAATTAACGAAGGTAGACGCGGGCTTGGGCAAATTTACACAGCCACGTAGAATATTTGTCCATATGTGAAAGCTTTCACTGGAATAACTTTTTAGTACGCGACGAAAAAGAGAGAAGAAAAAAAAGAAAGAGACGAAGAGAGAGAAAGAGAGAAACCGCGTATACACACACGCGCAAACACACACGTGCTGGGAGTGTGGAATATCCCGCGCGACGAATGGTTAATGCGTACACGGAATTCCTTCGAGTGGAACAAGAATTATCCCTTTACGAATATCTCCGTGGAGGTGCGGATGATGAGAAAGAGAGAAGCGATCGAAATGAAGAATCCGGCAGCCAGCCGGCTAAGCGCGAGTGTCGAGAAACTCTGTTTTCAACATCAATTTACGCCCACGTTCTCTTCTCTTAGAGAGGCGGCGGATTAAGTTAGGGATATTAAGAAAGGCGACGCGACCGCATATTCGCCGAATTGTAATTCGACCCTTGCACTATCCTCCCTCCATCTCTTCCTCTTCTATCCCTCGAGTCGTCGTATCACGAGACCTCTCTCACTCTCTCTCTCTCTCTCTCTCTCTCGCCCTCCGGGATTCCTGGTTCCTTCCGCGAAACGCCCCTTGTGCCGAAGCTACTTCACGCTCCTGTGGGGATTACCCTAAGGGGGGTAGCTTGCCGGGAATTGAGGAAAGAGAATGAGAAAAAGAGAGAGAACGAGAGAGAGGAGAGCGTGTGTTGCCGAGAGAAAGTATCTTTTTCCTCTTTCCCCCGAAACATTTTCCGCCGGTGCCATTCCGCGGAATGAGAGAAAGAGAGAATGGGAGAGGCGGAGAGGCGGAATGGCGCGGTGGAGAAACTGCGGGAGGGAAAAACGAAGTAGCTGAAGTTTATTGATGGAGGCCGCGGGAAGCCCCTCAGGACGGGGAGGGATCTCTCTCTGTCGGTAGGTGGGATCGAAGGGCAGGAGAGACGAGGGAAGATGTATAAGCCGAGGATGGGCACCCCTCGCGCGTATTCTCTTCTATCTCTTTTCCGCGGATCCTTTCATCCCTCGTTTTCCTGGCGCCGCACGCGCTCGCTCAGAGGGTTAGTATCGCTTCGTCCTGTCTTGCGGAAACGCGGCGGGAAGCTCGCTCACCTCCGGTCTCTCGAATCGATCGATTATCCGAAGAAGCTGTTGTTACGATTACGCTGTGTTCGCTGTTCTCTCTATCTGCCTCTCTCTCTCTCTCTCTCTTTCTCTTTCTCACTCTATCTCCTTCTCTCCCTTCGTGGCACGCCAGGTTCCGTAGCCGGGTCAGCACGCGATAACGCTGCCGGGACGAGTATCCACCAAGCCAGACCGGTTCGGGCAGAAACAAACGACTACCGTAAACTCCCCCTCTGTGCCCATCTCCATCTCTCTATTTCTCTCTCGCACTCTCTCTTTCTCCGCCGCCTGCCCGGTCGACTCTCGTCAGAGAAAATAGCAGGTATATACGAGAGAAAACCTAGCAGCGGGGCAACACGGACTTCCTATTATGAGATACGATCGAAAACCCACGCTACGCGATCGCGTCGGCGATGGATTGATTTCTGTCGTGTCGCCATTAACGCGCGTTTTTCCCTTTCTCCACATCGCGCCGAGTACTTCTCGCGCGCGCGGACACACACTTTATATCCCTCTCGTATCTCCCCGCCGCGTATTTAGCGCTTAAACGTCCGATTGTCGGGGAAGCCCGGTTGACGTTTACCCGATTCTCGTGTTAGCCAAATAAAAGCGAAAATCACACGTCCCGCCGTATTTCGCCGCGGCAAATGCGCGTGCGAAATATAAATGCCAATGATTATCTCGTGTCGATGTTAATCGTTTATATTGGAAACACGAGATATGAAGTCAGGTCGGGTTTTTTAAATATGAATGTTCACTCGCATGCATATCGCGTCGGAAATTATTTCGGGGAACATAATTATACGATCTCTTCGGCGGAATAACAGTTTCGCGTGTGCAGCTAAGGGATATACTTAAACAATTAAACAATTTACTTAATAATGAGCTTAATTAGATACGATATCTGCAACTGTCGAAATTACTTAGTAGCAAATTCACTTCGACATCATATTAAGATGTTTCTCGTTCTACAATATTATTTAATACAACCGGTTGTTACTTTTGAAACCTTCAATTTTCCCAACCCGTAATACGAACGCGATCACTGCTATCTTCAATTAGTGCTTCAAATTAACATAAGGACGTCTTTCCGCGCGGCCGCGCGTGCGTGATCGCGCATAAATACGCCTGTCCATATAATATAAACATCCATCGCGTGATCGATAAACGATCGCTCTCGTTGACGTTTCTCGTTGATATATTTCACGCCCCAGAAACCAAGACCGAGACCGAACCAGACGTCCCTCTGCGTGACGCGTATCTCTGTAACTCGTCGACAACCCGACGACGAGGAGACGCAACCGCTCGTGATTACGAGCGCGCGAGCGCGTATCACCGCACTCCAGTCATCACTGTAGAATACAAGTATAATAGTCTCGCCTCATCAAGGATTCCACACCGAAGATCCGCGCCCGACGGGTGCGTTGCTTCGCGCAAAGTTTTCAAGGTGAACGCCACAAACGTGGGCTGTGTATATCCTCGCCTCGTCGCCAAATGTGGTTCCCGTTCTCGACATATGCTCGCGTTAATCCGTGAGAATTCACGCAGGCACCGCCAGCGTGTGCGTCTCTCTTATTCTCGCAACTCGCCTTACGAGCGCGCGGCTCTCAACAGGCTCTCTTTATTCTTCAAATCCTCCCGGTTAATATCTCCAAATGATATTTCAAAATATCAACATATACAACCGTCTTTATTACTCCGAACGCCACGCGGAGATATTTTTTCGCAGTATCTTTTCGACATTAAGTACATTCAGACACGTGTATATACCTGATGTGTAATATATATATTTTAGCTCTCAAAAAAATAACGACGCGAGTTGTTTTTTTCGCGGTACGCGAATATTACATTCAATATACGACGAACTCACGTCGTCGGACAAACAATTGTGGAAATAGTTTTTTCTCTATTCCGCGTTGCGCTGTGTTGATTTTGGGAATATAGTTTATTTTAGCGAAACTCTCTCTCCCCCTCTCTCTCTTTTGCGGGTTATAGTCTCTCCGTGTATAATTTTGCGATTTTATTCCGGACGGCCGAACCCCGCAGTCGACGTTTCATCGTCATTCGCCGCTGAGAATTATAAGGATGATGAAGATCACGTTGAATGGCGCGCAAGACGAGTCACGGACAGGCGCGCTTCAGTGTCGATTAACGGTGAGGCTGGTTAACTTGATTTTCCTCTCCGCGACTATATTACAGCATTCTATGATGCCTCGAGAGAAAGGAGAAAGCGAGAGAGAGAAAGAGAGAGAGAGAGAGAGAGAGAAACGGAGGAGATGCGGCGGCGAATTACTGACCCAAGATCGCTTAATTCACGCTGTCAGTGCAACACGGCCCACGTGTGTCGTGCAAGACGCGGAGAACAATGCGTCGGCGTGTGTTTCACGTATATACGATGACGTATGTACATACACGCACTTCATCGCATTGCACGTATCACACGTGAACAACGTAATGTGAGTCCTTTTATGCCTCCCCAAGTTGAAGTTTTGCGTCTGCAGTATCGATCCAAATTATCTAGACCTTTACTTGGATTTTAGAGCGTTCAAAATACGTGTACGTAACACGGAATTGAGTGTCCGCTTTGTACATCTAAACAAGCAGCAACGCGCCCACGCACACAACAGTTTCCACGCATATACACATGTATAGAGAAGTTCAAAATAAAACGCACTCCCGGCAAAGTGAAAATTTCTCTCTGAATCGTATTAATTACACACTTTTTGCCAAATTAATTTTTGTATTTTTTTAATATTTTAATTAAACGCGGTCTATACACGTATGATTTGCGGAGAATTGCTCTCCGACTCTTTTTGTGTGTTCACCGAGTGTGCACGAGTATATGCGCGTTATTATTAAAGCGCCTGCAAAAAAATTAGAGCCTACGAATAAATTCTCTGTTCTAAAAAAAAAAAAGCCTCCTATGTTCTGGCGGATATTAAGAAGTAATGAATTGTGTAAAAGCTACAACATGGTGTCGCGAAATAGATTTGTTTCAGCGTTTTGAAGCATTCAGACAGAAACACAATTTTTCTTCGAGGAATATTGTCCGAACAAAAAACTACAATATCTGTGTAAGTTAAAAAAAAAAAAAAAAAAAAAAAAAAAAAAAAATTTTTTATCGTCGAACACATTTTACAATAAATTATTCGCTAGATGTATCATGTTGAAGCAAATCTCACATTTTCTGAGAGTAAATATTGACGAGGGGAATTACAGAAATGGAAATGAAAACAACATGAGCATTATTAATTGCAGTGCGATGGCGAAGCTTGGAAGCTTGAAGTTTTGATAAGATAAGAGAGAGAAGTAAAATAATCGACGAAGCGAAATCACGATAATATCGTAAACTGAAATAGTGTTCAAAAGTCAAGAGAAGAAGACAGAAATAACGTAACAAAGTGTGACGCAAACTTTCTGTCACATTTAAGAGAGATGTACATGAATTTTACAAAGCGTACAAAAAGAAAGAACAAATCTACTTTCCGGGGTTGAATCTCGGTAATATCATTAAGTATATTAACTCTATTATTTCTCTCTCTCTCTCTCTCTTTACATAAAATTATTGGCCGCGTTGAGATATCTCCTTCGAGTGGGAACGCAGCTGCCAGTTCCAGCTATATAGCGAGCAGGCAGCGAACAAGCAATTGACACCCAGGCGCCTGAGACTCTCGTCGGGGTCCTTTATGTGTCGAATTCTCGGAATAGTGCGCGCGCTAACGTGTGTTTAGTGTCGGGTACCTCAACGTTTCCTCTTGAGGGCTCGACTGCGCAGCGTTTCTTCGTCTAATTTCCATAGGAATAGATATCGCTCTTTTCACGACATTGTCGTCACTTCTGCGCATATTCGATTCTATTTTTCTTATGTGTGTACGCGTGTGCGTTTCTCGATATCTCATCAGTTGATTAAATATTCCACGGGGCGGAGAGTGGCTGTCACAATTAAAACTCTATCGGCCGCTAATCTTCCTTGGTCGGAAAGCAGCTGTCTTTCAACAGGCAGAAGCAATTGACACCCTCTCAGAGACCCCTGAGAAACACAGCCCATATAGAGCAAGAGAGTCCTTTTGTACGTCCGGGGATCCCCGGAACGTCATCAGTGCACGCAGACGATATTTAGCTGGCGGGGATCGCAGGGGTGCCAACGCACCGCGAGGCCACTCGATCACTCAATTAGGCCGCGGTGTTGGTAGGCGTGGCCCTCCGACGCACTCGTGCACATATATCACCGGCGAACACACAGACAACGAGACACGCTCGGAGAGAACGCGATGCGTACACGACACAGACGGCCAGCCCTTGTACAGGGTGTCTCGCCCGGAAACATTGGTTTTTTCCGGTACAGAAATTTCTTCCTTCGGGAACTTCGAGCTCATGTCATTTCGTTCGTCCAGAAATCAATTATGTTTGCATTAATTACAACTGACACGTTTGGAGAATCAACCTTAACGAATGCGAGCGATACGCAGACTTACTGTGTTCACGTCAATTCTAGGAAAATAATTTCTGTAATGAAAATTTCGCAACTGAAGAGAATCTGAGAGTTATCGGTCAAGATAATTAACATTCGCGTAAAGTGAAACACAATTCGGTGCTTCACTAAATTTGCTCGAAGATTCACGTTTGAAACAACGACTTGGCGCAATGACACCCTGTAGAACGCACCACGCTCCACTCTCTTCCCCATCGGTCGGGACTCCCGTGTTGGTTATCCCCCCTCGAAACAGCGCGTGGACGTACCGAAATTCTGGATCACCGACAGCCGATGGGTCTGCGCGCCATGAATTTAGCCGGGCCGTCCGATTAATTAACTCGTTCTATACGTGGCATTAGCTCGTAAAGAACCGCGCGCCGGGCGCTGTCGCGGAGCGCCCCGACAACATTTTTCTGAACACCGCTGGCCCGTGAATTCACGCACGCGTGCACGCATGCGACATCTCTATCTCTCTCCGTCGCGTCGCGTCGCGTGTATATGTACGTACACCGTGCATATACACATATGCAAGTTTTGCACGCGCAAACATCGAAATTCGCTTACATGGCAGTTTGTTGTTGCGATTCGCGCGTTTAAGGGCTGGCGGACGCGCGTCGCTGGGATATCTCTCGCGATTATTTCATACATTCTGCGAGGATGTCCGGACCCCGCCCGCTAAAAGTGCTCGGACATTCGGGTATTACGTGGGGGAGGTGCGCTCTCACACTTCGACAACAACAGTACAATACCTTCCCGCGAACTGGTATATATTTATGTTTCTGCCACCCCCCTGTGTGCGCGCGGCTTTCATTGGAGTTACTCGCCGCTCCCCGGTCGGCAAGCTCACACTTTTCATGGTTAAACAGGATATACGGCGGTGATTCAAGGTTGCCCCATTAGCGTGCGAATAAATCGAGCCGGAATGATCGCGTCGAACGTCGGCGTGGAATGATGTGAGGGTTGCTCTTCTTTCGCGCGAGCGTGAGAAATCGATCGTCTCGAGAATTTCATGTGAGTTTGTTGATCGCGCAAAATTAGAAACAAAATCTTTAAGTAAGAAGTAAATTCAATAAAAGAGATCAACTTTCTATAAAAACCTCTTTTTCAATTTCTTTCCGAGAGCAGAGAAAAATTATCTATTTCAGATATTCTGTTGTTTTTTTCCGATCTCTTGAAAATTGCTCTTATATCTTAACGAATACATGGGTAGAACGCCATTAAAACAGTAAAAAAAAAAAAAAAAAAAAAAAAAAAAAAAAAAAAAAAAAAAACCAGCTGAAATTTCGCGCGGCACACTCGTGCAGCGAAGCCTGGGGTCAGTCAGTCTAATGAAAAATGCAGCATCGATATCGATACAATAGCGACAGGAAGCGTCGCACGCGCGGCCGATGCTCTTTCGTTCGATCGGGCAGTTCTCATTGAACGACGGGAGGCAGAGTCACAGGGGGAATGAAGGGAGGAGGAGGAGAAGCAGCTCAACGCTGCTCATAAAATTAAATGGCACGCGGAAAACGAGCAGTGGAAAGAGAAGGAAAGGAGAAAGAGAAAGAGAGAAATGGAGAGAACGGTGTAGCAGCGCGATGTAAAACCGCTTCCTTTCCGCCGAGCGCGGCGAGTCAATCGGACAATCCCGAGTTGAAATCGCGATCGATATTTTCCGGCCGGTCGACTCTCTCTCCGACTTCCTTCCCTCGGAGTATAAATTCTACTTCCGGAGAGGAGGAGCGACGCATCGGCTTATCGAGTTTCCGCCGTCGTTTAAATCCGGATGGGAGGCGCGAAGAGGAAGAGAGAAAAGGGTCCGGCTATATCTATTCCAGAACGCGAATGAGACTTCTGTCTTCGGGTTTCTCTCGTCGCGCGCCTAACGCACGATACGAGTGACAAATGCGAATCCCGACTCCCCATACCTGTCCTTCTCTCCGGACCCCTTTTCGCGTCTCTCAATCTACGTACGAACGACGTTCCGAATGGTCGTACGGGAAACCCGTAACGTGCGGTAAATTCGAAGGATCCCGACGTTTCCAGCGGTTTTATGCGCTTTTAAAACGCCGTGTCGCATCCCGAAGCGCCGAACCGTGATCGACCCGGGCCTTCTGCGCGCTTACAATCGATCTCCCCCCTACTCCCTTCGGAGATCGAATTTTATGGTATCGTGTTCCAAAGTATCACTTCGGGCCCTGTCTTCTGCGGCGCGTAGACCGCGAACGGATAATAATAACTATTACCGGTCCCGCGGCTCCGTCTGTTTGGACGAAACATTCGTGCGATGACGACAACGGATGATCACGAGAGATCTAATGAGCATAAACTTTACAGCGGCTTCGTTATATATAATAACGAGCACGACGTACGACGACGACGACGATGATGATGATGATGATGATAGCGGCGATGATGGCGATGATAACGTTCTTTAACCTTTTTAGATGCGCGAGCGGAACCTTTGAGAGAGCGGTTACTCTCGCGCGGTATATTCAAGTCGCTTCGCGTATCGCCCGCGATCAAATTTTCTCTTGTTCCACGTAATCCGCGGCCCGATCTCTCTCTCTCTCTCTCGAGCTACTAAATTAATTTTATTTCGTCATTTATTTTTCTGAAGTTTAATTCACGTTGTGAAATTTGTTGCCGTATCTCTCACTGATAATTTATCGTCTTCGTGAAATACCGATGAGATAGAAGAAATGTGAAATATATGCGCGCGAGTATGTTAATTCTCTCCTCGTTCGAATTTTGGAAACAAATTTCTCTATCAAAATCTCTCCCGAGGCAATTTTCAAGTTGCAAACAAAATTACCGTCACAAAATGGCGACGCAAAAAACGCGAAACGAGAAACTTGGACGCAAAAATTCTCTGATTTTGGAGAAAACAAAACTTCTCTCTCGGCGAATTTCGACGGACGAGCGTCTCGCCGTGCTTTTTTCCGGGTGGCGAGCACGCTGAAATAAACAGGCGACGTTGTCGTCGTCCCGTTTCGACGGCAGATCCCTTTGTGCGCTCTTTAAGCGCTCGTGTCGATGACAGTGTACATATACACGCAAGACGACGGCAACGGACGACAGCAGCTGCATCGACGGACCAGGGAACGCGCGCGCGATATCCCTTCGGAACGTTTCTTCATCGCTGAGAGCGGTCTCTCGGTGCGGGATCGAGAGATGCGCGAGAGAGTTTAGGCGAGTATTCAAGTACATCGTGCATCGTGTATCTCGCTCCATTTACACGGCTGGCTCGCGGGCATCGATTATTTAGCAATCACGGTGTTCCGCATCGTGCGCGGCCACTCTTGCCTCTCCGTCGTCCCCTTTTCACCTTTTCTCTCTCCGGCTCCTCGTTGTCTCTTTCTCCCTCTCTCCTTTTCTATTCCGCTCATTCTTCTCCTCCTCCTCTTGTCTTAGCCCGGAGCTCTCCGCGCGACCGGCTCGACGCGTAGTCTGCAGGAATTTTTCGTCCAGCAGCCTGCATATCGTTACGGAATAATGCAACGGTAAGCGCTCCGGATAATGACACGCGTATGTGTGTGTAGGTATATATAATATATACATATATATATATATATACGCTTGCCGACCGTTTGTTCGTCCGCGCGCGAAAAATCGAAGATTCTATCTCTCCGTGGAGTCCGCTATGTGTATCGGAGCTTGATCGCGGCGAAAAATTCGCGCGTCGCGCGCACGCTTTCTGAATGGCAGGTAGTGAGCATTCATTCAATCGAGAGCGCGCTCCGTTTTTGTTTTATGCGATCGTATTATAAAGCGATGTATTGTAGTTTTTATTTCTCCGCGAGGTATACGATTGCGGACGTAATTTAGCGACGGGTCGTTTAGCGATAAAACCGGCGATCACTCGTCGGCGATATCTGTCGTTGCAATAACGGCCGCCTTCCGGGGCCCGGGATACTATGATTTTACGACGCGAAAGTATGCGACTCGTAAAATTACGCCGTTTCTTCTCTTCCCCCTTTCTTTTCTCTCCTCCGAGGTCTTATCATTCCACATCTGTAATTGAGGAGGACGATGACCGCGCGATCCGCATGCCTTTCAAAACGGCGACGTGAAATTGGGCCTTGTATCCCCCTCGCGGAAAGAGCAAAATATCCTCCTTCGATCGATTTAACGCGATTAATTTAATGCGATGGTACGTTTTTACGCGTGATCGGAAATATGTACCTGTACGCCACTAAGACGGTATGTGTACATGTATATGCATATTATATATATATATATATATATATATGTGTGTGTGTGTGTGTGTGTGTGTGTGTGTGTGTGTGTGTGTGTGTGGAGAAGTCCGAGAATTATTATTGGCGGAATGTTAAGTCACGGAACACGACGCGCGCTAAATGCATTTAACTCTGATTAAATCCGGTGACAAAGCTCGCAGTTACAAATCGATACCTCGCGGAAAAGCAAACAATTTTCTGAAACGCTAAAATATGTATTGTCGCTCGCCGTTACATTCTTGTCCCTCTTCAGCTTTTGTTCGCGCGCATTCTCGTTTCCTGAATGTTGATTAAATGGAAAATGCCTGTACATATCGATATTTTTCTCGAACTGTT
>QVOB01015878.1:0-16374 GCA_014839585.1 Pseudomyrmex concolor
CGCAGTCACAAGCTCCAAGATGCCGTTGCAAAACGCGCTAAACCGGGCGATTAGCGTTTTCCGGTTTTCTGAGGTGAGCGCTTCGTTGTGTGTCAAGGCGACTAGCCTTGGCTCCATATCTCTCGCGGATCGGTATGGACGAGACATTGTTTGCGTTTCGTTTACGTAAACGTATCATCGCGCGATCGTAAATCGATCTTTCACCTCTAGGCTACGCGATTTAATATTATTAGCGTGATTGATTTCGTTGCAGAGGAATATCGCGCGGAGTAACGTTTGGTCGAAGCGAGTACTTGAAAGAAATTATCGTAGTTTGCAGAAGAGATTAAAATCTCGAGAAAAGAGAGATTGAGTGTTAGTTTGAAATAGTCCGACGCGCGGACTATTCGTCAAGAGAAATTGTCTGTTTCTCTTTATCTAAGAATTTTTGCAACAAAAGTATCATGTTTCTCGCGAAAATAGCTTGCGCCGTGAAAACGTAAATAGAATATTTATATCAGACTATGATAAATTGTTTTCTCGCTTGGATATCGCCTGTCCATTCAACGGTTAGTGGAAAATTTCCCGGAGGAAAGAACCTCCGAAACTTCGAAAACAGCGAAGAAGACCATAAATTGCAGATGTTCTCAAGAACGGAGTAGTTTCGTTCGAACGCGAAGGAAACTCATAATACAGCTCGTTTCTTTTTATTTCACAGTCAGAATTTCGGCTCGCGCTTTGTTCGTAAAACTCTTCTTCCGGGTTTATTCCTTCTCGGTTCGATCTTCTCGCAGCTGCACTTTGATCCTCGCGCTCTCACATAAACCACACGCCACGCCGTCATTTATACGGGAAGCCAGAAGGGCATCAAGAGAGCGTGGCCAAACGGAGAAAGCTCATTTCGGACGAGAAGGAGGAGGACTCGACACAATCCGGTAACCGCACCACGTGTGCGTCCCGAACACGTGACGCGCTCACGTGTGCAAGAAGGCCGTGTGCGACTTTTCCTTCGCGAGATCGCAGTCACATCCGGTTGCGTCCGCCCAAGTTTCTCGAGGTTGACGCAAAAGAAAAAAAAAAAATAACGCCAGTCACCTGAGAGACTCCGCAATAGTGCATATCCCGCAATTTATCATCGCGAGCGTTTTATTCATTATATTATATTTGACATGAAAGTCAGGACTTGTGTCACAAGGCATAATATTATTATCTTTGTCTCTTATTACACTTTGCATTATTAATTAACCCCGACATTCGCCGTCGTCAATAAGTTTTATTTTTGTGATAAATACATCTGCGCACGAGTGTTTTTTAATAACGAGTAGAAAAAAAACCGAAAAGTTCGTTTCGGATGAAAAATGCGCGACAATCTCGAAATACGATTTCGCGAGAGATAAATAACTTTCATGACAAAGCGATAATCGATAAATCCCAACGAAATAATTGCTTTCCTGGTCGTACTCTGTGAGACGCGTATCGAGAGATGACAAAGACGTGATGGTCTGTGGAAACGGGGAATTCAACATTCGGTCGAATATTCCCCGGCTCCGAGGCGGAAATTGTGTCGTCGCGGCCCACGACGCGGACGACAAAGGACGCAGCACGAACGCGCGCGATTGAATTTCAATACGCAGAAGTTGTTAAGCAATGAAAGGCTTCCACGGGCTCGACGCTTCCATTGTTCGCGGGTTGAAGCGCAACGGGAAAAAATCGTTAATAAAGATCTTCTTCTGAGTTCCGCGATTTCTACTGTTGAGAATCCGCTGTTTTTCATCAACGAAATCGTGGCTTGCATCGGCGACGTAAATAAAAAACTTAATGCATGTAAAGAATTATCAAAAACCGATAAATCTTTAATCTTACACAATGTCATATATTTTTTTTAATTCATGAAAATGAATTATTCATGCTTTTAATGCACAGATCTGAAGTCAGATCGAAAAATACATCCTATCGGATTTCAATGTCGGATCGCTGGTGTATTCTTTATAAATAATTTATAGACGATTAAGGCGCGAGACGGTCAACGACGGTTGACACACGAGGGAAGAAGACTAAAATCTAGTCGTTGCCATGTACGAGCGCAAAGGTTTCGTTGCCTTATTAAGGCATTTTCATTTCTCTCTTTCTCTCTCGCGTTTACTTTGCCGATCGGGACGAAGAAGGACGGGGAAGGGAGAGCAACCGGAACTCCGAAACCAGTTTATTATTCGAAACGCGCCGGAGAGCGCGTAAAAAGCGGACGGGACCTCGCGAGGAGTCCGTGATGTTTTCTATCAGGTTTTATTTGAGGTCAGTTTCGTCCTGAGATGCGTTCGCGAGAGAAAGATGCTGCACGCATCAATTGGAAATCGGCCTGCGCGCGAACGGATCTCGCGCCGCGATTGTTGTTGTTTTCCCGAAGAAATTACCGGTCTTGGACGCGCATAAACGCCGATCTCTCGCTTGTTCTTCGGAATCGCTTTAAATGAGATAAAGCGCAGCGGTCGTACAGAATCGCGCGCGATGTATTTTCCGCATCTCGGAATACATGAAGAGACTCCGCGGTCTCTCTTTTTCTCCTCTTTTGCGAATCTTTTGTTCCGATTTTCTTTCCGATACGGCCCGATGCGCGCATCTACGTCACATATTCCTCTGAATAAATCACGTTATTATTCAGTCAGATTTGTAAAATTCGGTCAAGAGAGTTTGCACAATGCACTGCTCATTGGAGCACGATCGATGTGTAACAAGCGGATACATTGTGTGTGTGTGAAATATAGATATATTTCATGAAATATATATGTATTTCATGAAATTCGCGCGAATGAACGCAGCATATGTAAACTAATACGTCTATACAGTCGTCTCGGTGAAACAAGCTAATCCACCGTGTTTGAAAAGGATAATTGTCGTTCGGAGAGACGAGACAACGACGACGCCACCCGCCTCCGCCGTCGCTTTCTGGTTTATAGTTCTCGGTTTAATATGCAACGCGCGCGTGACGCACCGCCGTATATTGTTTGGACGTTTTGATGCTCATTCATGTATTTCGCATTTTGTATGCATTTCGTTTGTCTTTTTTTTTTTTTTTTTTTTTTTTTGCGATTATCGTTACTTTTAATTGTTTCGAATATCTTCCGATGCAATCGTGACGATAAACAAATGCGATAACGTCGAGTCTTATTTATCGATTAATTATTAAACTCGTCTTTGTTGGATGTGTCAGATATTTCCATACACGTGTATTACAGCGACCGAATGTGTGATACCGATAAAGCGCGAGTTTTACTTGAAATTGGATATGTAATATATTTGCCACTTATATTTAAAAAAATACCGATGCAGATAAAATAATTTTCTTAGAAATTTTTCATCGATCGCACACAACACTTGTGCAATAACCAAGCGACGTTATGCAACGATGATAGCGCATCTATTATATACAGTACAAATATGTGCGCGAAAAGTTTATTTTACACGAAAAGAGCATCGGAGACCGACGCATCTCGAAAACAACAGATGTAGGACAATTATAGCAGAAATATCGATTTGCGAGATATTTATAAAAATTGACGTGACGTTTTAAAATTTAGCGAAATATATAGTATCAGGCGGCGCTCAAAAGTATTTACGGTGTTCACAAGAGAAAGACATCTCTTCAATCAGTCGTTTGCAATTAATAAAAACCTAGCAAACATAATAATCGCTATTGGATTTGAAGGTAATGCAGATAAACTAGATGTAGGGATAATTGAAGCAACTTTTTCATAATTCAGTAGAGTACGAGACAGAATTGATCCAGCCACAATCCTCTTTGAGAGTTAGTACAAAAATTATAATATTTCAATAGAAAAACTTGAAGCCAAAAATACGATATCGACAAGCGAAAATTCTTACTGTCATTTGCAAAGAATTAGATCCATTAGTTCAAAGTGTTGCTACTAATTATCGCATTTCCTACGCAAAATACAGGAGTTTGAAGAGCCGCGGGAGCGCAATTACAAACTCCGACAGAATCTCTCTCTCTCATTTCACGAGTCACCAATTATCTACTAGTAGTAGCTCCGCGTTAATGCTACAATCCATCGCGGTTCAAACCGTCAAGTGGCTGCGTAATCTCACGTAATCCCGTAGAAATTCTCCAATTGCATCCCACAAGCGCGTTTATCGCATCGGCTCCGTTACGTAATTATGAAACTTATCTAGAGTAAATCGCATGTACACGCGCGTGAATGCACACACACATACACGTGCATGCGCAGCCGGTCGGTTGTGAAAATACCGGTTGGTCGTTCGCGCTTCTTTTGCTCTTCGGAAAGGAAGCGATCGGCTATGCGTAACTCTTACGCAACATTCCCGGCCAGGATGTGCAAAACGCGTTGTGCGTAGGTGCGTCCCATAACTTTCGATCGGGACGCGATCAAAGCGAGTTCGCTCGACGAGTCGAGTGTGACGGAGTCGATTTAGCAAGTGTGTCAATGATAAAGTCGTAGGATTATTATTCGGTATTCGTCATTCTCAGGCGGCGAGAAAAGAGACGCTCTTGGAACAGGAGAAATTGCATAGACTTGGGAGAAAGAGATAGGGAAAAGCGCGAGTACATACTCGCGATACGTACTTTCGAACGAGCTTCGAAATCGTTTGCTTTCGCTGATTCGAAAGACAATTGTTTTGCAATTTCGCGCTTTCGCATTCTTGAGAGCAACACACGCCCGACACTCTGCTCTCGATATTGCCGATTTACGGCCGTTGTTCGACCGTATGGTAACTTAAACATATCGAACGCGGAGAGAAGAGAGGAGGGAAATAAGTATGCGGATATACGCGCGCGGTAAGAAACTATCGTACCAGGCTGATAATTCCGCAAGTTCAGATATCTGACCTATCTAACGAGGGATACCGAGATTACACCGTGGCGCGGTGGTGCGATTCTCTTTGCTCGTGTTTTCTCGTGGTTGCAGAACCGGCAGCCTATACAGGCGATGGTTAATAAATCCTCGGCGTAATCGGTAATTGCGAGCGGGAGGCCGATGCATTATGGACGTATTAAAAATAACGCATGACGGATTTTGTTAATTAAAATGCTAACGGTAAAGCCAAGAAAAGCGCTCAAGCACGTCCGCGACTTTAGTTTAATCATAAACGCGAAAGAAAGAAAGAGAGAGAGAGACAGAGAGAGAGCTCGTTAACTCTCGTCAAAGAGTAATCTCCCTGTGCTCGTTGCCCCGGATTATTTGCACATAAAAGGAAAGCCAATTATTTCAATTTTTAGCTTTATTATTTTTTAGCGAGAAAATAACGTTATTGTATGCAAATGTCTATTCGAATATAAATATTTGCGCCGATGCGTTATAATAAGCGAAGAAACGTAACATTTGCTTCGAGATATTTTTAAATGTATTTACGCGAAATGCATATGTTAGAGATACCTATATATCGAACGCTCAATTTGCTTCGGCGGTTTAACGAGCTGGCCGAGCGAGCTTGTCGCGAACGATCTAAATATCGGGGCGTTCGACTAATGCCAACTCTCACACGCCTTGATTTTATAATCGTCCACCGCCACTGTGGACGGTAACGGAAGAATTTTTGCAATCTCAGATAAATCACGAACCGGGCCGCGCGGATTGATGTGCCAAAAATTGTATAAGCTTCGAGTCGCATCTGTTCAAATACTTGCCCATAGCGGATGAGGACGTTGTTGCGCGTGTAATATTTTGATCCTATTAATAATCGCGCGGAATTAAGTCATCGTTAACGCACACACATGATTAGCCGATGATTTATAATTGACTCGCGCGTGCGTTCACTGGCAGGAGAATTTCGCTTTCCCGCTTTTACAAGATCGCGCACATTTCTGCAACGTAAATACTTTCTAATTTACGAGATCGAAAAATCGGCTCCCAACACGGCGAAGTATGTCCGTGTGCATAACGGAACATTGTGCAATTTTTATCGTCTATGGTAGCATTCAGCCGCGTAAAAATTTAATTAGCTCGCACCTAAACTTTATTATTGCCCGAAATTTTGCGTCAAAGTGCCTTTTTCTCTTTGTGCGTTTATACGCATTTGCATTCATTTGCGACAAAAAAAAATTTTGTATATCTAAGAGAAAGAGCGAAACTACGTGTTCACCTTTAAAAAACGCAAATATATTTTTCCACATTTTACACTTCAGAAAGTTTGCAACGAAAAGTATGTATCGTGGAAAAAAAAACTAGAATTCGCGCAACATTTCCGGCCGTGGAACAGAGAAGAGAGCACTTTGTATCGAGTTGTCTTGACTTTTGCGTAATTGAAATTAAAATGATACACAAACTTGTCGCTCGAGAGTGATTACGAATTGCTGGTATCAACCGTGTCGAATCTCGCTTCGCACTCGAAGTCGCTTTCCGTGTCGCTCGGAAGTTTTAATGTGAGCTGCATTCAAGTTCAATTTCGCTAACAACGCGCGCGCGAGTCTTTCGCCGCGACAATAGAAAGAATTGCTTTATTGCAGTACTTCAGCAAAATAACATTCCGATGTAAAACGGCAAATAAACGGAACGCATTAAACGGCGATTTTATACGTTCGAAATGACTGCGAAAAGCGTTGCTTTTTTATTTATTCGTGTACAAAGTGTTTGTACGAGTGTTTGCTCCCGTGTTTGCCGAGTGCGGTAGCGCCAGAGTATACGTTTGCAAAAAGTCCGACGATGTTACAAAAGACACCATTCGTGTGTGGGCGGATGAGATATGTTGATACATATATCTAGCGGTTTCCGCGCGAGATTTTTCTGTTTATCCACTATTTACACGGAAGTTGTGTGTCTTTGAGATTCCGTTAAAATCATTTTGACATTATTTGAGAAAGAAAAAATCATTTAACAACTAGCAATGTTACTGAAGTTTCCACGAAACTTCATCAATTTTGCACTTCTCTCTCTAGAAAAAAAATCTGAGAAAGTACAATGCAACGTGGTATGATGCATCGGTGCGCTGTTTGCATCCGCGTCCTTTTAAGTCGCTTTCAAGGCAGCTCTTATGCTGCCTAGCAGCGCTCCAATTGCTCCGGGGATCGGCGCAACGCAGGTTAATGAGCTCTCTTTCTCTCTCTCTCTCTCTCTTACAATCTCTTTCCTCCCGTTGTATACAAGTCAAGTGACGTTTTCCACCGCCGTGCTTCCGAGATACTGATACGCCCACGTGTATGTGTGTGTGTATGCGCGTGTCGCACTCACGTTGGTCCCACGTACTCGAATACTTGGACGTGTAGGTATATATACTCGGCGTTTGTTACACGTAATCGTTACTGCGGCAGCAGCCGCAGCTGTGCGAGTCCCGCGTTGGCGCACGCGGGCATTAGAAAGGCGGCCGCGACTGGGAGATGTCACAAGGTAAACCGCATACATAACTAGGATGCAGGAGATTATTGTGCATGCTTATCTCCGCGATCGTTAGGCGGATACACACACGGTCTGTCGGCCACCGACTGAAACTGAACGTGAACACACGTTCGCGTCCTTGGGAGAATTTCTCTCCCCTTTACCGCCTTCGGCTATCGTGAAAATCGCGAGATACGACGACGATCTATTTTCGAATCGCGCACATCGTACGGAACAATGTTACGTTGTTACACAAGGTTACCTTCTTTCTTTCTTTCTTCTCGGATCTTTTGCTTGTCTCTCTCTCTTTGGCGGATTTTCGAAGGTCAGACGGTTTTGGCTCGTGGCGGATTTATTACGTGAATTTTGGCGGCGCGAAGTCGTACGTATTATTTATGCGTACGCTAAGCGCGCCCGCGCGACACCGCGTTGGGGGCTTGGCAACCGAAGAGCTTTCTTCTGTTATTGTCGACGAGAAAAGAGGACGAGGAGGAAGAGATGGCGGTGGTTCTGATCGATCAGGCGCAGCTTGAGAGGAAAAGAAGAAGAAGAACGAGAGATAAACTGCGAGCGAGAGCGCGGGGCGAGTTAAATGCGAGATTACAATTTATACGAGCGACCGCACGGTTATTCACTCGCGACTTTTTATTTATGCCGCCGCTCCCTCTCACTCTGCGCGCGAAACGCATGAGTCTGTGCAACGGACGACCGATAATAATTTTTCATTAGTTCAGGCTGGAAAGAGAGAGAGAGAGAGAGAAAGCAAATGTATGTGTGTGTGCATGAGAGAGAGAAAGAGCGCATGCGCGCACATTGGTCCATTTTTAGATCTGAATTTTAATGGAAGGATTTGCGCGTAATTCGCTTAATTAACGGAGCGGAAATAACGTGATGTCGCGCGACGGAAAATACAAAGCTACACACGCCGAGCGTCGTGAAATCCAGCTTATCAATGTTTTCGCGAGATATATTTTACGATTGCGATTTGCTTTTTTAGAATTCGGCACAACGCGGATAATTTTTCTTCGAGATATCCGATAATGCGATAGCGTTAGACGCGAAGTGATGTGTAGCGCTTAGAAGGCAACAAGGACGCGTGGTATGGAACATTTGTGAACCGTCTGACGACCCTTTGATAGAAATTTATGCCAACATTTGTCTGGCCTTAATTGCCGCCGGGGCTTGATCAATTGGCGCCGAATCGTGATGCTCTTTGTTGTCGCGATTGCCATATAGTCTCATGCCTCCGTAGGAAGGAACGTATAGATCAGGCGTTTTGGCGAGATCTATTTAGGAGGTCCATTTGGGGTGATCAAGATTAATCAAGATAATAGCAATCGTTATGTCAAATGTTCGCAGTGTGTTCAAGAAACATACTTCATATGTCCGTAATATATACTTCGCGCTTTAACATATTTCACAAAGGATCGCGTACAAGCATACGCGTCGAAGGTAAACGTCAGCCGCTTTACAATATATGCGGAGTTATTGAGTATATTCATGCAGAGTGCGTTCGTTATTTCGATACTTTCTCATAACGTCAACGTGGCATAAACGCTGTTAACATCTGGGGCGAGGTGAGCGTGGTGTGCACCGTCTCGCAAGGTGTATCCCCCTGCTTTCAAGGTAGTCAAAGGCCGCGGCGGCGATTTCCATGACGCGCCGCCAATTTATTTTTTGTATTTGCAAATAAATAAATTTGTTATTTCACGTCGCATCGATTGCACATAAGAAGAATAATAAACAATAAAGGAAAAAAATTCCTATGGAAGATGAGACATCATACGATTTTTCTACGGAATAATCGGGGTGACCTGTTCGCTGTCGCCACACGCTATCGCAAGAGTCGCGATAAAGTTTATCGCTTAAACCGTTAAAAATACACGTACGAACGTACGACTTATTTTAGAATTGTATTTTTTCACGTATTTATTAGCGCCGGATATTTCTGTTATCGTGTAATGTCCGAAAATTCGATATCTCGCCTGGCGCGTTTGTGGTTTATAAATATTAACATCGGCGGAAAGACGCGCGAGGAAATCTAATGAACATGCAGCTGGAAATATACCGGGGAGAGAAACAACAGCAGACGACAAGGCTGATTGTCATTCGCGGTGCATTCACAACCGGTGACTGTCCTTGGCTGTTGGTACGGAAAGGCTTCGCGCCGGCGACAAAGCGTTTTAATAGGTTCTCTCTCGCGGCAGCGAAGAAAATAATTGTCCGGGTCGTCTTCGGTGTCATTAAACTTGTTGAATCGGAGAGGTCAGTCCGCGCGGTCATACACATACAGGCACCCATGCGCGCCCGTCGTGCCCGTTCTACTTTCTTCAAGAGATTATGCCGCCGCACCACTTTCACGGTGAGAAAAAAAGCTTTCGATCGCCGTGCGTTGTCGCCACAAAAGCAATTCGGGCAATTTTCAGCGCGAAAAAACCGAACGCGCGCTGTTATTTTCTTTTCGCGATCGATCAGTTTGCGATGGAACTGAGACGCGGATAATTGAAGAAATTACACGCGCACTCGATGTTTTGAACACAATATACGCCGTATGTGTGTCTTTTCATTGAATATTTGTGTCAAACAATTTTATGATGAATTATAGCGCGCGACTTGAATTCATTAAATTTAATTAAATATCTTTCCTCCTTACATTCTCTCTCTTTCTCTCTGAAATGCCTGCTCGTCGTCAAGTTTCTCATCTCGCGTATAGACTTGATGAATTTCATATTTTGACCTTAGAAAACGGGAAGTCGCGACATTAACGGGTCCAGCTGCTCTTGTCATTAGCGTTGACATTTCGCGCTGGAATTATAACGTTAGATCATCCCGTTCTTTGGCTCCTATCTCTCTTTCTCGTGAGAAACTCACTAATATACGGAACACATAAATTGTATCGCAAAAAACTCGTGTTATTGCGCGCGCAATTAAATAAGCGACTCCGCAAATCACGAACGTGTATAAGAAAGTTTATATAAATTCTTAGTGTTTTAACATTGTTAAAAGCGATTTTTTTTTAATTATCTGTTTCAGAAGTTGCCGTCTTTCTACAATGCCAAACCGACGCGAGTGGATAAATCCGATAATAACAATGGCAACAACTCCAATAACACGAGCAACAACATTCACAATATGCCTCTGCACGAACCCATCAGCTCTCCCGAAGTATACGGTACGTGAGACAGAAAATACACTAGGATTACGTGAAAATCGCGAGATGCCTTTACATGGCGTAAGTAAGATAGTTCGTGCGCTACACACGCACACACGACGTTATCATTTAATGCGTCGTCGACACAACATACATATTTAAGATACGTCGCAAGTACGCATTTGAGGATGCTATTACGGTAACGCGGATCGCAATATAGGATTACCGCACATATGAGAAATATTATTCATATTCCTCTCAAAGAGAGAGAGAAACGGTTCTCAATTTCGCGCGCGTATCCGTGAACGAATAAATATACCTTTCTGCACAATTTGACAGAACTGTATATCTCTAGCAAAATACATGTTTACATCAAACAACGATTAAAATTTTTAAGTTAAAGATTAAAACAATTTTGTAATATTTTTCAATAAAAAAATATATAGTATAAGAATTTAATAAACAAGATTTAAAAAATTGTTTGATTAATTAAAAAAAAAAACACAGAAATGAGTAACTTTTATCGCGGCCGCTGTAAAAAAAAATTGTTTAACGAAATGAGAACCCCGTTGTAAAAGAAACTTATGTAATACTGTGTCGCGGTTTTCTCGAGCACTCACTTCACACGTGTGTTTTGTCTCACGAAAAAAATAGCCGGGAGATTGCCAATGACGCCCCAAGAAGCGATAAAGTATTACGGATCCAGACTAACGGAATTCGAGCGCGCCGAAATCGAGAAATACTCAGAGATCTGGTATCTGGGTTTGTCGGCACACAAAATCCACGGCGAGGAGGTCAGTTCGCAGAACGGCGGCTACGACGACGAGAACGGCAGTTACAACAAGGTTCTGCACGATCATATCTCTTACAGGTGAGCGCCATTTTTTTTATTTTTTTTTTTTTTTTTTAAACTAAAAGTTTTCTCAACGCGCGGCTCTCTTTGTTACTCCGTTATCGCGAGCTATTTGTTTCGCGAGTATACGAATCTCGTTTGTCGGCTCGTCGAAGGAATCTTCTCGCAATTGCATTCCGCACGTATACACGTCGTTATTCTCACACGAGGAAATTGTGGTCGAAAGCCGCGCGAACGGGTAGCGCGTTGTATCTAAATATACCTACACGGGCAAATTGCATGAAGCGGGAAATAAAAGGTGCGCGACGACGGAATTTTCTCGCGCGTACAATAAGATCGTGTGTTTCAAACAAATGTTTCACTTTTACAAGCTCATTTTTTTTTTTTTGTAATCGTAAGCTGCTTTTTCAGACCAGGTGCTACATTGTTGATAACATATACGTGCTGACAATGTGACGATACGTGATATTTCTCACATTTTTCTTGACGTGGCGACAAGACGAATTGCTTCTGACTTATTGTTGCGCGCTGATTATCTTTTATGTCTTATTCCTGCATTCTATTTTCTTGCACATATAAATTCGAAACATTCATGTGTGTCTCAGATACGAGATACTGGAGGTGATCGGCAAGGGTAGTTTCGGTCAGGTAATTCGAGCGTTGGACCACAAGACTGGACAACACATCGCTATCAAGATCGTCAGGTATGTGGAAACAGTACAGTCATCGTCGTTATGACTCAACTCCCCGAGTTATGATCTGAGAAAAAATGCGAAGAGAGGCCTAATGAGGCATCGGTGCAACCGGAATTTCTTCGCCGTGGCTTCCCGAGCCACGTTGTTCGTTTTTTTTTCTTTATTTAAACAACGTCGGCTTTCACTGTCCTTGCAGGAACAAAAAGAGATTCCATCATCAGGCTCTCATCGAGGTAAGAATCTTGGAACAGCTCAGAAAGAAGGACCTAGAAGTGAGCTCACAGCACAATGTGATACACATGCTAGAATATTTTTACTTCAGGAATCACCTGTGCATCAGCTTCGAATTAATGAGGTGAGCGATCGCGTGGGATAAACCGAGTCGCGAAACGCGCCTTATTTTTTCTATCTCAATCGGAAAATGAACGTAAAAACCTGAACTCGCATTATCTCGTTGCAGTTTGAATCTATACGAGCTAATCAAAAAGAACAATTATCAAGGATTCAGTTTGAGCCTGATCCGTCGCTTTGCTAACTCGCTAGTTAGTTGCCTGCGACTGCTTTATCGGGAGAACATCATTCACTGCGACTTGAAACCGGTACGTATGTCAACGACAAAAATAAAAAAAACAAAAACGCGCGTGTGTGGACTCATGTTTTATTCGCGTTAATCTCTTAAGCCCGAGGATTTCTCATCCCTATTCTGTCGTTATTCGTGCAGGAAAACGTACTGCTGAAACAACGGGGCAGCAGCTCGATCAAAGTCATCGATTTCGGCTCGTCGTGTTACAGCCACCAGCGCGTGTACACATACATACAGTCAAGGTTTTACAGGAGTCCGGAAGTAATTCTAGGTCTACCGTACGGCACGCCGATCGATATGTGGAGTCTGGGCTGCATCTTGGCCGAGCTCTACACCGGATACCCACTGTTTCCGGGCGAGGACGAGATAGAACAGCTTGCCTGCATCATGGAAGTCCTGGGTCTGCCGCCCGAGCACATTATCAATCATGCGTCTCGTCGCAGGCTCTTCTTCGGTAAGTCCGTGCACACTCTCGCGATAGCGCAGATAAAGTTCGAAGGGAAAGATTCGAACGACCGTGTAACTGCGGAGGATGGATGTGGGCGTGTGCTCACGCAGCGTGGCACTCAAAGAAACGGGTTTAAAAATTATTTCAGATCAGAAAGGAAGTCCGCGATGCGTGACAAATAGCAAGGGTAAGAAGAGATGGGCAGGTAGCAAGAACCTTTCAATGGCTCTTCGGTGCAACGACGCGCTTTTCGTCGACTTCGTTAGCAGATGCCTCGAGTAAGTTTTCCTTTCTACATTTCCACGATGTATTATTCTGAGAATTTCATTATCTTGAATTTCATTCTCCGATAAAATCGAAATTAATATCTTCGAAAGTTCTATATCTCTAATCTGTAAGTTTATAAATCGTTCGGAAGAAGACTGTTTATCCGAACAAGTAAAAACAAGTCTTACTCGCGAAGAACTTATGTAAACAACTTATGTAAACAACCTTGTTGACGTGTTTAAATCAGGTGGGATCCAAAGAAGCGTATGACCCCCGACGAGGCAGTGCGTCACGAGTGGCTGTGTTCGTCGTCCTCCTCGCACGCAAGCTCTTCCTCGTCAGCGATAGCCTCGTCGTCGACGGTGAATGCGAGCGCGAGCACAACAACGACAAGCGTCGAGACGTCGCGGGAATCCGCGCACGCTCCGCAAACGGTGAGCGTGACTGTGAGCAACGGACCGCGGCAACGCGCGACAACGATGGAAGAACCACCGTACACGATGTATCGGATGTTCAAGGGCAACCGCAGGGTCGTGCAAAAGGTCTCAACGGGCGCCGACAGTACGGATAACGGCGGCGGTTTGATGGTGAAGAGCAAACTGAATGGTAGCGCGAGCAGTCACGCCTTGGCGAGCAGTACACAAACAACGTCGGCGGCGACGTCGAGACACGCGTCAACTGGCGACATTGTCGCGAGCCTGGATCCGAATCTTGACGACTCAGGCACTTTCTTACCGCCGATATTGTGAAGTCGGGTTTGCGCCAGCCACTTCTAAACGCACTTGCTCCTCGCGCGCCGTCACCATCCGATCCGCGTTCTCACGCCGTTGCAAGATGCGGTTACGGACACGGTATCGTTTTGACGCGCATCACGAAGCGGGGAGTGCAGCGAATAGATAAGGCGTATAGAACTGACTGGCCGATCCGACATTTATACCGTATGCCCCGATGCCAAACGGCTATAGAGACACAATAGAGTCGCTAGTCTCGGCATGCATCGAGCTATGAGGCCAAACTGACGATCTGACAACGAGAGAGAACAGCGCGCGGAGAACGTATGCCAAAATCACGTGCAATGTAATAATTCGCGCATGCTCTCGGGAATTCTGGCGACCCGAAGGCGATCACTCAGGTAATCGTAATGAAACCCACGCGCGTACGCGCATCGTAGTTGAACTTGTGAATAACGTAAACTTGCTGCCCACACAAGAATCAAGAGTGTGCGTGTTACATTATTCACGTGTCGTCGTATCTATATTTGGTTCAGATGTTTATTTCGCGCATATTTCAAGGTTCATGAAACCAATGATTGATAAAAGCAATAATTAAAAAAAAAAAAAAAAGGAATCTTATTCAAATGAACGTAATCGGAAAGTATATTGTTAGAACCGCATAATAGCGTATTTATATCTTAGACGAGACTACGCATGTGTGTAAGCGATGCAATACGTGTCATCGCAAACAAGACGAAAGTCGATACATTACGATTAAAGCAACGAGTTTACCCGACATTGGGATTACCATCGAATTACGGTCGCGCCGAGAAGACCTGAGTTGTTCGAGGCCTGGTGTCGCCAACACGGGGTCGCGATTAATAACGAAGCGTCAAGGCGAGAGGAGTAAATTAAAACACGTGAAGCGTGCCCCAGTTTAACGAGGCCTGAGTAGTCTTATTGTGATATTAAACTACCACTGTCTTATACTTAGATCTCTCTGATATTAAGAAGTAACGATCGCTAATAATAATAATTTCAATTTACTATTAATCATTATTTTCTTATTATCTATGTAATAATCGCTATATATTCGCTCCACTACCGCGAGAATATAGCGGAAATATGAGTAACGAGGATATCATCGATAACGACAGAATTAATATTACTTGGTATACGTAGGCATGTGTTATTGTAAAAAAACGCAAAAAAAAAAGAAGCCGATGATGTGTAAATTTTGATAGATAATTTTTTCTTGTATGCCGATTCATTGCTCGTCTGATTAATCGTCTGCGTTGTGATTAATCGCTTGTGCGACAGTAACATCTACTTTTACATTACGTCAGGATTAATTGTTGATTAAACTTCTCTTCCTCCCCCGCGAGAAAATTCTGTGTTGGTTCGCTTTTGCTGTAAATTATTATTTACCGTAATGTGTAGTACTCCTGGTAGTACTCCTCTGTTAATGGATTTGATTGACGCGCTCTTTCGGAAATATCACGAGCATTTCGCGATATGCAGAGGATTTGACGAGAAATTATTGTATAGTATTATATATATATACATATATATATATATATATATACATATATAAATGTAACATTAGGCTACTTTTTAGACATGGTAATTGTTCGATGTGCCCGTACCCATTCTAAAGTAACGCGAAATGAACGCAAGACACTCGAGTTTGTAATAATTATATCATTACGGCGTTTAGAAAAAAACGTGAGATGCGTCACTCCACCGTTTGCCACTCTTCCATCTCACAAATTTCACTTATATCTTCCGTTTTTTCACGCGCTTCTCGACTAATCCTTAGGAATTTTTTGTCACACGCGTTACACGATGACATTGAATGTCCTATTTAAATTTTTGTCGACATTTTATTGCCACACGGCCGAAAACGATTGGAGCAGAGATACGTTAATATCGCGATTTTAAACTATCGCAAAAAATTCTACGATCACGTATAAAGAGAGAGACTGAAATAAGTAAAGCGAAATTGTTCCTAATATAGTTGATTTTGCAAATCCGCGTCTCGCTTTGTCTTTTATTTCACTGTTTTTTTTTTTTTAGCGAATTCGTTCAGTTCCTTTGAAAGCGATATGAATATTGTTCGATTCGCTGTTATCGAACATCTCACGATAATAATCGAAACGAATAATAAAACTGGACTTGCTCCGTGCGCACGAAAAGTCCATTCAGCCCAAAAAGCTTTAGGACAATTAAAATATAACATCGTACGATATTTGTATTGTGTGCGATACGTTATCGGTGAATGGCCAATAAAAAAAAAAAAAAAACGAGAGAGAACGGAGAGATATATCGTACTAAAGAAA
>QVOB01015879.1:0-12245 GCA_014839585.1 Pseudomyrmex concolor
TGTAGACGACGCCTAAACACAAAAATGACAGAATGCATATGCATAGGCTGCGTTCGGGGAGCGCGCTATCAGCGCTGTTACATCATTCTATCTTTTTTGCTCATTAGGCTGGATCCTCATGCAGACACCGGCGCTTTGACACCGAGCATTGATTGGTGAATGGCAGGTAGTGAGGGTAAATGTGAGGATAAATTTACCCTCACTATCTGCTTTTCACCAATCACGCTCGGTGTCAAAGCGTCGGTGTCTGCATGAGGATCCAGCCTAAGCCGCAGTAGGTGTGAATTAATTAATGTTTCGGTGGAAACTAGACCATTGACTACGTTTACACGGACTGGTAAAGCCGATTTAATAACACCTGTTTTCACGAAACTAACCAATCATAAGTATTCCTGTAAAGAATGGAATGACTGTAATTGGCCAGTTTCATAACTTCGGTTGTTATTAAACCAGTTTTACCAGTCCGTGTAAACGTAGTCATTGGTCCATAGAGTTGTATGCTATGCGTATCGAACTATGTCATTTTGTGTGTTATAGCCTTTACAATATTATTATCTACTTGTTAAGTAGTGACGTAACTTGTATGTATCACTGCCTGTTTATGGCGATTTAAATTAGCGAGATATATAATTAACAGGTGTGTATACAGAGTACTGATACTACATTAAAATTATAGCACACTGTCTCTCTGTGATATATTAAGTTAATATGTGAACTTAGAGTTTTGCACAGAGTCAGAATTTGTCCACTGTAACATACACGTATACATAGTAAGTGTGTGTGTGTGTGTGTGTGTATGTATGTATGTATGTGTGATATCATTATAAATATAACTATATATCACAGAAATTAATGTTAAAATATAATAAATTTTTTTATTTTAAGTTATATGTACACACATAGTACATTTAACAGATTGTATAATTTTTATCACATTCTGTATTTGTTTTGTTACTTGTGTATCCAGATAACCAAGACTGAATGAGTATATTTTGCAAAGTTTGCAATGACACATTATGCCAGTAGCATGCAGCAACCATTTAAACATATTACTTGAACTAGTGTCGACAGAAAAGCAGGAAAAAAAGATTATAAATGGGTCATTGTGATGCAAATATCAATTGCATCAAGCAAAACTTGCTGAAATAAATGTAGCAGATTTAAGAAGTATAACGTGCTATTATCTTTATTTATTTTTATATTTTTGCTATGTTGCTTTATACTTGCATATATCATGTCTACAGAATTCTTCACTCATATGATGACACAGCTGAGTGGAATCTGCTGCAAAGTGCTGATTAAATCTGCGTACTGCTGGCATACTGCAATCATTTGGCTATCTTGGGTACATGTACATACACGTATATTTTTTGTTTTAGCTTCACAATGTATTTGTTAGAGTATCTAGCAAAAAACTGGAGATACAGCAATGCACCTGAAGGTCAAGCGCCATTTGAAAAAGTGATCGGATTAACCAAATTTGGGTTTGGTGCTAGCCTTGGGATTGGTATATATGATTGTGTGCTTCTAGCTCAAGCATACGAATTCTGGGAAGTAGTAAATTGTATGTCTTACTGGATGATACCTATCACTGCCATGTGCGCTACTTTCGCTTCTGTAGCATACACAGTGACAAAAATTCGAGGACAAGATGGATATATCAATTATATTGTAGCCTGTATGTTATGTTCAAAAACAAATAATACATTGTTACGTATTAATTAACGTTGTTTACATGCAATTAATGAATTTTATTTGCAGCATTAGCTTCCGGCGGAGTTATGTATAAATGGCAGAAACAAGGAACATTCAGTTATCACGCTACTGTTGCAATAATTGCAGCTTCCCTGATAAAGAAACATCATGATTTTATTGGTGAAACACCAATTCCAATAGAAACTCTTAAAGTACGCACTTTAAATGGCATTGTACCATTTGATTTCTCTCTTGTTAAGGATCCCAGAGGACCCAGACCCTGGGAACAATAATCTCCAGAAAAAAAAAAAATAATTAGTACTTTTATTTTTTAATGTTACGTAAGTGAAGGATATACTGTTATATAAATGATAATAGAAAGAGGCACAATAAATGTATCTTCTGCTTTTAACATAATATTCATTCAAGTAATATAATAATCAATATAATATTTATTCAAGATCTAGTACAGGAAATAAAGAGTTGTAAAATGACATTGTGTGTTTATGTTGCGTATGAAAGAATTATGTAAGCGTTTCACCCTTTGTGACCTGTCAAATAAACACATATTATTATGCTAATATATAGGATTACAAAAGATATGTTATATATACTATATTTAATGTATTACTACTATAAAAACACATTTAACAAATGACATTACAATTGTTTTAGCACGTTATATCTATTATAGATTATTTACAATTACAGTAAATTTAATAATGGCTTACACATGCTTCGAGATATTCAATTCTCCTTTCAAGAGTTGTGAGCTTTTCGTTAAGAACAGCTATTCTTGATCTACAGGACATATCTGCTAACACAAAATATTACGTCAAAAAATTAACACCATTTAGTGTTGTTGTAATAGTTTAGTGCACACAAATTAACAATATTTATAAGATATAAATATTTAAAATATAACTATGATAAATCACCGAAAGAATTAAGGAAGTCCGTAATCTTTTTAATACTGCCAGTGATGACTTCTATGTATTCCCGGTTTGCCCAGTCTTGTTGAATTTGCTTTTGTATTGCTTCTCGATGTATGGCTGCCATTTTACACAATGCAATTATTGTTTTTTAATTTGTTTTATGATAAATTATAAATATAATAAACTATTGCGTGTATGTGTAATTTATCACATTGATAGGATCATATCAAAATCATGGATTTTCTTTTTTTCTTTTTCTTTTCTTTTTCTATCTCTCTCTTGACAGAAAAATGACAAAAAATGAAAACCTAATTTTCTGAATCTTGAATGGTTTGGTGCACGTATGGCTCTTGGACCCTAAGACTAGTCCATACGCCAGAATGAATCTTGAATAACAATTCAATAGTGGAAGCAGAGAGAAATCTGAGAGCAGCCAGGATCATCAAGAGAATATGTAATCGTTTTACCGCCCTGTAAGTCAGCGCAATGTTCACGAGTGGTGCATATTGGCAACCATGTAGCCATGTCCATCAGCAACTTGTCGATACGTACGCCACAAGTGGACATGGTTCTATTCCGTAATATGTACATACACAACAAGCCGTCCTATTCTGTGCTATTGGCACAAGCAACTAATATTCAAAAACAAAACTAATTTCTTTCTTTTTCTGAAACATGATACCTTAACATTACTCGTACAAAGTTATACATATACATGTGCGCGTGTGCTATATTTTTTAACCACACCAAATTCAGTACATATGTTACTGAATATAACAGTTCGCAGTCTGTGAAAAGTGGGACGGAAAAATATACACACACTTTTTTATATTACTAGCACAATTACGCAGGCGCGCGCTATTATTAACGCAGGGATAAATAATTTGCGTGATAATATGAAAAAGCGTGTGCAAATAATCAGAATCGATTCTCTCGATCAGATTGTATTAAAAATAGCTGTCTCTCCGTGGCTCTCCGTGTCTCTCCCTTTTTTTCCATGACTTTTCCTGTCTCTTTGTGTATCTCCCTAACAAAAACCATTGATTCCTAGACGTTCTCTGCCTCAGTGGCTGAGATCAACGTGTATTAAAATCGTATTTAATTTTTTTTTAAATTGTATTTAAAATAGCTGTCTCTAGTTGTCCTATCTCTACCTTGTCAAGGTAGTTACTAGTTCTCCTACCAGCCTACCACTGCTTGTGTGCAACTTGCCTGCATCACTGGTCACCAGCCTGTCTTTTTCTAACTTTATACTACTCGACCTAAAAGCATCAGGTAGTTTGTGAGTACGCAAATAAGCTTGTACGCGATTACTCAGATTATTGGCCATGTGGCAGAGATTCTTTCTGAGCCATCAAACGAAAAAAGAAGCACTGTCAACGCGAATACTGGGCCATCCATTAAAAACGTTTTTATTTTCATAAAATACACACGGAAATAACGGATTCTGCTTTTCTGCTCAAATCCTAGGTTTCTCTCTGCTCGCAGTCTGGTAAATATTATAGCTAGTTCCTCCTAGGATGGCGTATGGACCAACCTGAATCCTGAATCGGTTCACTGAGCCAATTTTGCACCAAGACTATAGTTAGTTGCTGTGCGGACCTATTGCGGATATCTCTATTATATCTAACACGAGACAAAAACAATAGTTCACCAGCTTTGCTTGTTGAAGAAAGAATCAGAGCTTCACCAAAAGAAACACTGTGTGTAAGTTCTCGCAATTGAATAAATTTGTATATTTTCTGATCCGCTTTGCTGATTAAGCTTTCTGCGACCAAATCATTAATCGACTAAAAACATTAATCTACGTTTTATAATTGCAGTGTAGAACATAGATATCGTTCACCATTTTTCCGTTTTTTATTTCATGTATATATATATATAACAGAGATATAAGTTTTAGATCTTGTTATATTTTGAAACATCATTATATCTAAGCTTGGTCTATGCTGAGATTGCATTGTTTAACTTTGATTGGACAGTTTTGCCTTCATGAATATTTTATGAAAAATGATGCTTCGAAGCATTTGTATTGCAACTTGAATTATACTCTAGATCATAATGTAAAACAAGATTTCTTAAATCTCTGTAAGGGTCGCAAAAACTTTGGCAATTGTTCGCAAAGAATATTCCTTCAACCTACAATGTTATCTGTCAAATTTTCAAATATTAGTAACCAAAGATAATTGCGGAAAATTTACATTTTAATTTAAGACATTGTAAAATATTTTATTAAAGTTAAAATTCATGTTATAGTTATTTAATAATTATAATACCCTGGTAGCCTAGAGCATGTTTTGCAAAATCATGTAACTTAATGCTGAGCAAAAGTTTTTGACTACCTAGTTGCTGTGTGTATTTGCTGAAAACGTAATGCATATATAGTCATACGTAATCAACAACACGAGGACAAATTTGAGACATTTTGTGTCAGCAGATTCAGAGCAAACGGAGAGCAACTATTGCTCATTATGTTGTCAAAAAAATGATTTCCATTCATGGAAAACTCTTAGCTTTGTCATTCGTTTTAGGCAACATAGAAGCAACATGACGGTAACATTCGTACATTTTTTCTCGCTGTTCATTTTTCGTACTATTTGTCAGGCAGACAATCTTATGGATCAACTCTAAAAAAAACGTTGAAGATGTCCTGCAGTTTCAAATATTCAGCCCAGATTTAACTTTTTGCAAGAATAAACAAGCACATCTCTCATTAACATGTTTTTGTCCTAATAAGTAGTAATAAGTGGCAACATTATAAGTATGTATAACGAACATTTGTTTAAAATTATATATATAAATTTGCTTATTACCAATTAATGTTTTATTTGTTTATTTATTTTATATACCTATGTATGTATGTATAAAACACGTGTTCCATGATTTTGAGAGAGAAAGAATGACATTATCAGTTTTTTATTTAAAGATCGTTTTCAAGGTCATTTAGTCATATACACATACATAATCAATTACATTGAAAATGAAAAAGAAAAAAAAAAGAAAAACTGTATAAAGTTTCAAAAATAAAAGTTAAAATATTTCATTTTTTTATTATTATTTTATGCAGATAAATATTCTAAACAATGTAAATATATATGTATCAAATACAAATATATCCCAAATATTTACTTTTATGTAGTAAATACATAATACATGTATATATAAAATAGTTTCAAAAAATTATATAATTAAAAATAAAAAAAAATGACAACTCAGGTTGCGATCCAGCGTTCCTGATATGACCAGTCTTGCGCTTACTTACAGCACTACACACCTTGATAATGCGTCTTTCTTTATGTCTTATAACTTACACTACCGACTTATACAGCACAGATGTAATATTGTAGCAACAGAACCTTCCGGTTATGTTGCTACAATATTACATCATTGCAAATTGCAATGTAATGTAACAGCAATATTACAAAAGCATTGGAATTGCAATGAAACAATAATAATATTGCAATAATGTTTGCAAAATAATAATAAAAATATGATATCAATTTTTTTTTCAAAGTTAATAATATCACATATCAAAAAATTATATGAGATTAAGTTTTTATTTTTTATATTATGTATGTGCAAACATATACATATATATGGGATATATTGAAAACGTCAAAATGTGCAATTTTTATAGACATTTTTTGAGTTTATAACTAAAATCAACTTAATTTGTTTACACAAAACTATTTTTATTTTTAATTTTTACTTTTTTATTCTTTTGTGTGTATGTATGTATATAGGTAGGTGTATATGTGTGTATATAGGTAGGTTTTTTTACCAACAATTATTAAGTTTTTACTAATTTAGTTTAATAGCAATTTACAATTGTAACTATATTAATTGAAATTACATAAACTCTAATGTATGTTACAACAGTAACGTATTATCACACTTAGTGTTAACAAAACATTTTGAATTACCAGTTTTACTTTTATTAATGTTATTAAACTACTATTATAGAAATTTGTTTGGTATGGTCAAAATCATACTTATTTTGAATAATAAAACCACTAGTCAATATTTGAATAAGTGCGTATTAAAATTATAAAGTAAATATTAAAAGAAATATTATTTTGCCTAAATCAATAAATTTTCAACAATAAGAGTAAAATTAATTTAATAACATAAAATTATAACTGCTAAATTAAAATATGTTGTATAAACACTACTTAAATGTCATTGTCACTGTATAACACATTAATTATAACACACATTAATGTTTATACAATTTTAATCAATATAGTTCTAATAGATGTTATTAAACTACAATAGATGTTATTAAACTACATTAGTAAAAGCGTGTAAACGTAATTTATTAAATGAAAAACATATATTTTGTACTATTATATACATTTATTTTAATATTGCTATAATAATATAGTGCAATATTCTGAGGGCGGACATTTTACCCTTGCTATAAAGTCATAGTAACGTTACAGTCATATTTCGCAACGTACTTGCAATATTGCAATGAAATATTCCTGCAATATTCCCCCAATCATTCTGTGCTATATAGGGAGCGTTTTAAATTTCAAACATAAAAAACTATTATTTAAAAGACGTATTTTCGATGTAATCATGTGCAAGACGATTAAAATCGGTGATTAGTCAACTGTAGATTCTTCTTGTTAGTATGGTGTGACTTATTACAACTGGCATCTAATTCTGTCGATTTTTGATAAAAGAACGATAATTCGTATTAATTAAAAAAAAAAAGACGATGTGTCATATCTCTGCGTATAACATCCCAAAGAGATGCGCGTATCACAATATATATGATATATAGAAAAATTTATAATATATGGAAAAATTTTCAATTCTTTAACTTTATATAAACTTGTGAATTTTTTTATGGAAATGTGTATTACATTAGTGACTTACCAATAACTTGATCAATGAAAAATAAAAAATAAACTAATTTCTCATTTGCATGTTTATTAAGAATTTGCGACAATTTTATGTAATGTAAAAATAACTTATATACGCAATATTTGATAAGTTGGAAACTAATTTTTTACAAGTACAAACTTTTATTGAAAATACATATCTATTTTACTTCTCGCACAGAACAGAAATCTGATTAAATGTCTGTTAAATATCGTATATAGAGCTGTGAATTCTAATGAATGGTTTTGTTCTTGTGTAACGCTATAATTTAATGAGTTTAATCTTTGATTAAGCGCGCTTCTTTTCCTTTCGCAAATAGGCGCATGGGATACGGACTTATAATTTAATTATTTTATTTAATTATTTTATAAGAAGATGAACTTTTATCACGTTAATGTTGCAGCGCATTGTCTATGTCGGGCGTGTTATGATTTCGGGACGATGCAGTCTTTTATTAACAGTTTATCATTTGTTCAAACTTTCTAAGAAGCGATTCATATATGAATATTGTACGGGATTTCGTGTGATTGAAGGTACTTCATTCCCGGTAATTAAGCAACACATTAATAGGTAATCACATATATGTGCACATACATTTTTATATTTAACAAAGAGTAATTCTCGAGTATAAAATTTATTAATAACACACTTATATAAAAATAAATTGCATCACAAAATCAGTGCAGATAAAGATTTGTCACCGTCTGTTTTCAGAATGGCATCAACATCTAAAACCAACGCTAAGAACATCAGTTGTTCCGGCGTGAAAAGACTGAATCGCTTGAGCTTGGAAAAGTCTCCGTATTTGCTGCAACATGCAACCAATCCGGTTGATTGGTATCCGTGGTGCGACGAAGCTCTCGAAAGAGCGAAAAAAGAAGATAAATTGATTTTATTATCGGTCGGATATTCTACGTGTCACTGGTGTCACGTAATGGAGAGGGAATCGTTTGAAAACGAAGAAATTGCTCAGATTATGAATGCAAATTTTGTTAACATCAAAGTAGATAGAGAAGAAAGGCCCGATATTGACGCAACGTACATGTTATACGTTTGTGTAAGTTATAAAGAAAATATAAATATAATTTTTTTTTTTTTTTTTTTTGATATTCTGATATTTTTATAATAAATGTATAAAAAATAATTGGAATATATTATACATGCAGCGTTATGCATATGTGTTTGTGTGAATAGCAAACGACAGGAGGAGGCGGTTGGCCAATGACTGTTATTCTGACTCCAAACTTAATCCCAGTGTTAGGTGGAACGTACTTCCCGCCGGAATCAAGACATGGCCTTATCGGCTTTAAAACGCTCTTACTGCATGTCGCACAAAGGGTATATATCTGAAAAAAAAAAAACAAAAAAAAAATATTTATATTATTTGATATCAGAATATTTTTATCTTTTTTTTTTTTTTTATTATTTTAGTGGAGAGAACAGAAAAACGAAGTGATCAATTCCACTCTTAAGACATCAAAAATACTGCAGCATATGATCGATAGTAAACAATGCTTAAAAGTAAGTTGCTTGAGAATGTGAAAGATAATTCAAACACTTCTACATTAGTTTCGTTATATTGATTTTTATGATGATGATTTCAGGAAGACGATGCGTTACCTTCGTCCGAATACGCCATCTTGTGCGTTTATCATTTGTCAGATCAATATGAGCCGGATTTCGGTGGATTTGGCGAATTCATAGATCGAATCTCAAATCAAACTAAATTTCCCACAATGGTCAAAATTAATATGCTCTTGAGCATATATTCTCTGAGCAATACTCCTGATCTGTGTAAATTGTGCTTAGAAATGTCCTTACATACCTTGAAGAAGATAGCTTACGGTGGAATACACGATCACGTCGGTCAAGTAAGACTCGATGTATATATAGTAATTGATTATTACGCGCGAATCATCACGGTGTCTCTAATTATTTACGTTTGTTTAGGGATTCTCGAGGTATTCCGTGGACATCAAATGGCACGTACCTCATTTTGAGAAAATGCTTTACGATCAAGCGCAAATGATTCAATCATACGCTGATATTTACGTTGTCACAAAAGACTCATTCTATTCTGATATCGTAGATGATATTGCGACGTACGTCGAGCGTGATCTGCGGCACAAGGTATTATATTCGTTCAGAACAACCTTGTTAAATGTTTGTACAAAAAACTTTGTTAAATGTCTCTTAGATGTCTATACAGCTCTAATAGCAATAATGAACGTTTTAATGAGATTTTTGTGGATTTTTGTTGTATATATTTTATGGAACAACTAAAAGCACGTAAATAACAAATGTTTATCACGTAATTTTTATTTTGTTCAGGAAGGTGGCTTTTATAGCGCGGAAGATGCAGATTCGCTTCCAAATCCGGAGGCTTCTGAAAAACGAGAAGGCGCGTTTTACGTGTGGACTTACGACGAACTTGAGACTGTTCTGAACAAAAAGATACCCGGCAACGACAACGTTCGTTTTCTCGATCTCGTCTGTCATTATTTTAACGTAAAGAAAGAAGGAAACGTATCAAGAAGTCAAGTATGTTACTTTTGAGATTGTAAGAATATTTATTCTATGACTTTGTTTTTTTATTTTATTAATTAATTTTTTTAATTCAACGGTTTAATGACGGCTGAATATGTTCTAAACATGTTCCGAAGGATTAGTAGACACGTCAGTGAGTAGCTAATCACAGTTTCGAATGTGGACACAATTTCAATTGGAACGCTGTAGAGATTTTAGATAATGAACCGAATTATTATAAAAGATTGACATCAGAAATGATACATATAAAACTGCAACAAAATAGTTCGAACATGACAGACACTGAATTATTAGATGACACATATATTTATCTATTCTAGATAAAATAAAAAACAATTTACATTCAATATTTATATATTTTTATACATGTGACATTCAAACTCAATGCTGAAATACACCGTATTGTGATTTCGCTGTCTATTCTCTATTTTAGTTTTATATTTGACAATTTGTGACATGTTTGTTCCTTTACTTTATTGTTGGTACGTTTTTGCACATAGTATTTTTTTTTTAATTTTTTAAAACAATAATTACATATATTATATTAAGTTTGACAAATGTAAGGTAGTTGTAAGGTTTTTTTTTTTTGTAATTTGGAATGTAACATTGCAATCCCGAAGGGAGACAATAAATATTCTATCTATCTATTAAATTTGAAAATTTTTCATTAATGCTTTATCACATTTGTTGTTTATATTATATTAGTAATCAACTCAGAAGAGAACTTGAATTAAAGTCGAAACGTTTTAACAAAAAACACACCGAGTAAAATTATTGCCAAATATCTTGCAATGATCTTCCCGATATTAGTCATTAAACCGTTTAAATTTGGAGTTTCCTCAAAGGTCATTTCTCAGTACTTTGTATTATTTATTTAATTTTTTTTTAATTTCCTGAATGATCTTTTGCAATACAGGATCCTCAAGGCCATCTCACTGGCAAAAATGTGTTTATTATATATGACGAAATAACAAATACTGCGAGTAAGTTTGGAATTAGCGTGGAAGATGCAAAAAAGTACATCAGAGAGGCCTGTCAGATTTTATTTGTGGAAAGATCGAAAAGACCGCGGCCTCACTTGGACGATAAGATCATCACAGCGTGGAACGGTATAGTGAACTGTATAGTTACCAACGCGCTATCACGATGAGAAGTGACGGTTGCGTTGCTGTTATTATTTCGTTCTATAAGTATAATAAATGCTTTGACAAAGCCTAACATAATCAGCGATCTATTTGCCAGGTCTTATGATAAGTGGGTTTGCGCGTGCGGGAGCAGCTGTGAGAAATGAGAAGTACGTGGAATTAGCAACAAATGCTGCCAAGTTCGCGGAGCAATATCTGTTTGATAAAAATAAAAATGTGCTACTTCGCAGTTGCTACCGTGGAGAAAACGACACAATTATGCAGACGTGAGTGCTGTCTTATTTCTGCACTGAGAAAAAAAATTGATGAATCAACAAAAAACTTTATTTGAGCCAATTATTTGCCGCGATCAAAGATTATCGACCAAATATTTGTTAATCTAAAAAAAAATATTCTATTATCTTAACTCTAGTAGGTTTGAATTAAAAAAAAAAAAAAAGGCACTTCAAGTAACAATTAACTGCGAACTAAATACATTTTGTTGAAAATGCAAGTATATTTTTCTCAGTGTGTGTACAAAAACGGAAAGGTAATTACCGCTGCGATATAATTTATAGGAGTGTACCAATAAACGGCTTTCTTGCGGATTACGCGTATCTCATAAAAGGATTGCTCGATCTCTACGAGGCCGACTTCGATCCGCATTGGATCGAAGTAGCCGAGAATCTGCAGAATATACAAGACCGATTGTTCTGGGATTCGAAGGATGCCGGTTACTTTTCCACGGTTAAAGATCCTCAGATAATTTTACGACTTAAAAGCGGTACGTTTGCTTTGCTTTGTGGTAATTTTAGTTTAGCCATTAAATGTCAAAATATCTCTTGACACCTGCACCATTGGCAGTTACATCGAGTATAAACGAAATCGAGCGAAGCCACTTTCTGTCATAAAGATCATTCTATTCCAAATATTTATAGCGTGTTCTCCGCCGAATATATTTCATTATACGATTTCATTACATAACTTTGCTATGTAACTTTTCGGTTTTATATACAGATAAAAAAAAAAAAAAAAAAAAAAAAAAAAAAAAACA
>QVOB01015880.1:0-12979 GCA_014839585.1 Pseudomyrmex concolor
CGTATTTAGGGATAGTCCATTTAGAGTGGCTCAGTCGGAGATACGTCGAATATCGTTGTTCATTTTATCAATTGCTTCACTTAGACGATTCGGTTCAGAGAGAGAGAGAGAGAGAGAGAGAGAGAGAGAGAGAGCGGGGGGTGAAGAGCCTGGACGGAGTTCTGGTTCTCTCGCGCCACTTACGTCGAAATTGTACCGTGAAAAATTGATCAAAGCTCTAAATATATGTGAAGCACGTTCAGCCCGTATTTTCCACTATCCGCTAAATTGAGTGGCATACTCCTCACCTAGCGCTTCCTTGCGATATTTTCTTGACACGCGAATAGCAGAAATATCGGAAATTCCGTACGAAATAAAATAGCGATCGATCTCAAATAAAGTAGCAAAATCGAATGAAAAATACATTATCTTTATCGAGGAAACTCGTTTCGCGCGTTTATTTTTATTTATTTATTTATTTTTTTATTTTTTTTGCGCGTTATTAATCGCACGCTCTTTTCCGACAAAGGAGAGTTGCGAGACTCTCGGCGAACAGCCGTTTCGGGATCGGTCCGTCTTTTTACTTGTCCTTATTGAATGGATACACGCAGCCGGCGAAATCATCCGGTAGATTTCTATGCCAGATATGACAAACATTTCTCGCGAGCACGACTCGCGAGTACTTAGGCACATTGACGTCTACCCCGAAGACATGCGCTTTGGTTATTCCGCGCACGTACAACACGCCTATAGACAATAATAAATAGCGCCGGGGAAGTTGGCCGCGCGCGCGCGCGTTTAGTGGGAGAAGAAGAAAACGGGCTGAAAGAGAGAAAACAGCCCCCGCTTGACTCGAGAAACCTTGTATTTCCGACACTCATTACCCGCGTGACTGATGACACGTGAATGGAGGCGACAAGAAAAGCACGGTCATAGCTCCTTTTTCTTCTCTTCTCGACTCTCCGTCCTCTTCCGCTCCGTACCCTCTTTTGCGCCTTTTTCCCCGCTCGTCGTAAGCACGTCTCGAGGCCGCCACGTATATTCCTCCCTTTTCCCCTCGACGTCCACGATCATGCTCGACGGCAATTGCTCGGCGGTGAAAGAACCCGGTATTTCGCACTGTTTCTCGCACGCGATCAACCATAAAAAGGACAGAGAGCCTTGACCGCGACGAGGGTTGCTGGGGGGGGGGGCTGCTTTCTCGTGACAGTAAAAGTAAAAGACGAGATCCCCGCAGTTTAGAGGATATGTATTTACGTCTATTAGCTTCACTCAGCCGTATTTCGCACGACAACTGTACAATTTTGCAGTTGACCGCGATTAGCCGGCATAAACGACCGGAGCCCCTTTATCGCCCGTGCGTGAGCCATTGACAGAAGACCGCGCGCCTATTAGCGCTGCGTCTCCCGTTTAACGATCGTAATGAAACTCTTTCTTACCTTACTTCTCGCCGCGGTCTACCAATTCCCAGCGGCCGCCGCCGCCGCCGCCGCCGCGTGTTAAAGATCCCGCGAAGGATCTTCTCGGCATAACTTCTCGCGCGCCGAGGGACGGCAGAGTTCTTTTCCTTCGCGGTGCCACTTGACGACGAGGGAGGAGGCCACAGGCCGTACGTATTATAATGCAATCAACTATATAGATGCGCTCACGCGAGACCTCCGTAATGAGCTCCCGTGTTGGTGCCGCGCCGCAGTTACCGGGCGCGGGAGGCGCCTACCCGTCATTGTTTACCGCTCACCTTTCCGCGCACTCCTTCGTCCTCGGATCGAGAGCTTTCTTCTCCGCCTCTTTCTTTAATCTATTACTCCCGGTTGTTGCTTTATAAACTCTTTATCGCTCCGAATCGAACGTGGACAGGTGGGTGGACGACGGACACAGCGCGCGTTAATCAGCTCTTCTTTCCGCTTTTTTTCTTTCCGCGTCTCTTTTGTCTTATCTTCCAAGAGACGCGGCGAGACGTGTATCTCGCGCTTTCTCTCTTACTTTCTCTCACCGACCGGGAACGGGATCTCGCTCATCGTTTTGCGGTACACGCGACACGATAGCCGTGCTACACGTTAACTCTCCGTTTCTCTTTCTCTTTTGTCTTATTACGTCGATAAGCGCGGTGCGCTGCGTTTTCGTGTCTTCACCGGAAATCTTTCGCATGTTTTATTTGCGCTCGTACGATCTCATTAATTAACGACGATGGTCGCCGAGAGAGAGTTGTACCGACGATTCGTCAGGATTATTCCGCGTTCGACGGATTAACCCGCGGGCAACGGAGTCTGCAGCGCGCAAGTGCGTTGTCACGTACCTAGTCGTGCGGGCTTTCTCGTTTCGCGACGAGCCGCGATAAAAAAATCGAACCGTGCATCATATACAATAAGCAACGCGACGAAAACGACGACTTATCAACACGCTACGCTTCCGACGAGTTTTGTTTCAAGTATAACCTACGCGATGTCGATGCCGCCGCGATATGTTATGACGATGACTCGGCGTACGCGAGAGACCCGTAGAGTGAGAATCCGCGTAACTGTATCGATGCCGGCACCGTTTTCCTTATGGCTCCGATACTTTTTTGAGTCACTCGCTCGCACCGTCACCGTCTTACCGATCGATCGTTATTGTTGCGCCCGGTTTTCTACGAAGCCCACTGTGCGTCCATCAACAACGAGGAGGAGGAGAGTCGAGTCTTATCCGCGGTAGCCGCGCGTTGCAGTTCGGTATACATTAAAAGTCCGACGACAGTCTCCGGAGCGATCGCGAAACACGCTTCGGGCACACACCTCGCTATCCTTCGACGTCAGTTATTCGGACGTTCTCACCGCGCGTTATTCCGGCGCGCGGCGCATAAAGATGCGACCTTTTTTTTCTCTCTCTCTTTCTCGCGGGAGGGATTAAGGAAACGGCAATGGCAGTGGCTTAAGATTCGCAGATAAAGAGGCCCCCGCTGTCGGCTGACTCGACACTTCGCATTGTGCCCTGTTTTTCTGCGGAAGCCGCCGACGTTTCTCCCCCTTACAAATCGATTCACTTTGCCGGCTTGAAAGACGGATTTCAATTAGCGATCGATCGATTCGGCCCGTCCGTCGTCTCGCGGCGATTATTCATCGTTGCCGCGCGAAAGTGGTGCACGGGCGGGGAGAAAAAAAGTTGAAAATTAATGTACTCTCGTTCTTCTTAATTAAATGACGCGCCAAGGCAATGTTTAACCCCCGTAATCTGCTCCAGACTCTCTCTCTCTCTCTCTTTCTATCTTTCTGTATATAGTTCGACGAAAGCGTTCAGAAATTAACTAAGTTTCGCGAGAGAGTTAAAGCGCGATCTCGCCCGAACTCGAGACGTCGAAATAGGACGGCGAACGTAAACTTGGGGGGTTAGTTTTCGGTTTATTCCACTCGCCGATTAGATTTAGTTTCACGAGTCCGATCTATCTCCCCCGCCAACTAACCCCCGTCTTCTCCCGTTTTCTCTCGTTTCGTTTCCTCAATTCCTTCCTTCCTTTCTTCTTCTCCTCGACACATCGGCGTAGGCACTTGGAAGTTTTTTACGACGCTCTCTTATTGAAAGCGAGACCGCGAAGTGGAGCTCGGGCGAGAGAGCATTCATTGAAAGAGAAGATCGCGGAGCCGTTGAGGCGCATTCTCTCTCTCTCTCTCTCTCTCTCTCTTTCGACACCGCGCGCGCTTTCCAGAATCTTATTTCACCTCTCTACGATTAGCGCCGAAGACTCTGAATGGACAAACAAAGAATGGGATGAAAACGCAAGCCCGACGCGGTCGGATAGCAGAAGAAAAGGAAGTATCGCGAGAAAGGAAATCCTGCTCGGGCGCTCGGGCGAGTATTCTCCTCGCAATACGGGGTGAGAGTGAGAGACAAACGAAAACGTCTTGAGCCGCGCACAGAGCGGGCGAGAAAGCAAGAGATGAAAAAAGGCGAAAGAGAGAGCAAGGACGAAGTGCGCGCTCGGTGCACTCGTCGGGAAGAGAAACGAAGAAACCGACGGAATAAGAGGAAAAAGAGGAAAGAAAGGCCGGTCTCTCGAGAGTCGTGAGTCTCACCTCCGCTCGCCTCATAATCATAATAAACTCAACCTCGGCATCTCACCACCGGAGGGTACATCGCGTCTCGCACCGAGGGAGAAGAAGGGCGTGGTGCGGCGGCCACGGTAGAGAGGCGAGCGTAGTTAAAGCAGGATGTAGCTTCAAGTAGGATGGAATTGAAGGCGCGTTGCCGCCGCCGCACCACGTCGTTGGACGGGACGATTCTCTCCTTTTCTGCGGGCAGCTTCTTGTCCGCGCGCGTCGTTGTTATTGCTGGAATATCGGTTTACCGATTTTCTCGTTCGCGTTTCCTCCTCCTCGCGCCACCGTTACCGCAGCAGCAGCGGCCGTGTTAAGCGCGCCTTTTATCTGTCGGATGCAAATTGAGTGCAACCGCCGCGTTGCGGCGCGCGTCACTGGCTGCTGCTGCTGCTGCTGCTGGCTCTCGCGCGCGGAAAGCGGCGGCGGCGGCGGCAAGTCGAGTGGACCGTGCAGGCAAAACAACGCGGGAGAGACGAACAACCGAGTCACACGGGCCCAATTACATGTGTGCATACGGTCGATTGCGGTTTTGTCGCTTGTCGGAGGGGATAAAAAATGCGGGGGATATTTCGCACGCGACACCGCACAAGCCCCGTAAATTTTTCATCCGATGCGAATTGAAAGAAGCGCCGCATTGGTATACTGTATGCATTTGAACGGAGTTTTTTTTTTTAGATTTTTTTTTAGATTTGTAGTGTCAATATTAAATGCTACAAAATTGTACACACACACACCCACACACACACACAAACTTGGGATATATAATTATTAATTAATAATTATAAGTTCTCTATTTGGTAAACGATACTATCTCGTCACTTAATCTTAATTCTCTATTAACAGCGAGATTTTACTCACGTAAAGGAAATTTATCTTTTCCTCTGACCCTCGATCTTAATTGCCTACCCTTTTATTGCTCTTTCCACTTAGAATTTAGGATATTATCTAATAAAGATAACAAGTTCTCTTTCACAAACAGTCTCTCAGATTCCTAAAAATAACTAAAAATAACTAAAAATAACTCGCTGTATGAACGTTTTTTAATTATCTACTTTAATTCTTTCTCTTAACGAAGTTCAATAATATTTTGTATCAATTTCGGAAAAAAATGAATAATTTTTAAAAATATTTCTTACATACAAAATTATATATGACGTCGTTTAACTCGATTAACATAATTATGTACGCACGTGTTGTACGTGAAAAATGGAATTATTCCGTTCCTATATTCATTCGGCGTAATTGTAACGTCCGATAGAATCAGCCGCGAAATGATTGCAAATGCGATCCGCGCCCTGTGTTTACACGGAACTGATTTGTTCCATTACAGGTGCGGGAATCAGTATCGAATAATTTATACGATCGAGAGCTGTTAGTGGGTAGTACCATAATTCAAGAGGCGCAGCTATCGATAAAACCGGGCGGATGCATTTAAGCGTGCCGAACGGGTGCGCGCGCGCGCGTAGGCGGGCGTATATAAATAAGACAGCGTGTCGATCTAATCGATCCATTGAAAAATGCCCATGCATGAAGCTGTCACACGCCGATGATTCTCCTCTGTGCTCTATGCGTGCGAGCTTCCTCGCGCATTCGTTTGAAACGCATATAGCGCGCGCAATAGAGAAGCCAAGGCTTATCGCTGCCAAGCGACGTGTTAATAGATCACTCACGTTGCTCTTCACGGCGCGATTTGTTTATTATACGTATATAGATAGTATTTATTAACAGATGTTAAATTGAATTTAATTCATATTCTTGAACGTTTGTCGGATTATTAATTCTTGGAGAGAAAAATTGTTTTTCGTCGAGTTAAAGTTAACAATGTTGCGTTTAGCGTGACTGATTGCTTGACGAGAAACCCGGCAAGAAAGGGGGATGTTTGTCTTCCCAGTCAGAGAATTATAAACCAGTCGTACCGGTGTATTTTGCGGATGGAAATGATTGCGGTCACAAATCTCCGGGTACCAAGTTGCCAGCGTGAGATCAAATGATATAAGAAAATGAATGGTACAAATAATCCGTTTATACAACTTTGACGGATTGCTGTCTAAAGTATTGCGAATGCAATTTCTGCTTCTTGCGCGCGCTTATAAAATATAATTTCAAAAACTTTGATGTAATTAGAAAGAAGTTTATAAACGTCAAAAAGACGTTTTAATATTTCTGCGCGATATATAAGTTGCGATAAAATACACAGTTGCTGTAGAAATCTCTTTTAAATTACTTACTTTATGTCGAGCAATCTATGCAGCATGTATAATCTGTCTGAATACGCGAAATGAATGCTTCGAGAGAACGTAATATTAGTAACGAAACGTCAATTTCGGCCTTCCGGGAACTGGCCAAGATTTAATTATCGAAGCTCTCTGGCAATGTCTCGATTCCGAGTAAATTTCAGGATGAAACTATTAATTCCATTAACAGTTTGTGTCTACGTGACCACTGTGGAGTTCTGCGGCGAGAGATAATAAGAGAAAGAGAAACTGACGAGGAAAGATAGAAGGACATTTCTACGGTGTGTGTTGACAAATTTTCCATTTCCATCTATTAAATCTCACATGCGATTTTAAGACGCAATTGAAACAAATTTCGCCGTGTCATCGCGCATGACAGAGATAGAAGAGTAATCGATATTTCGTTGATACTCTGATTGAAGATCGATGTTCGTATAAACGTTCGGAAATCAAATCCGATCTTCGGATGTTTGCGCGGCAAATCTACGAACTCGCCTGATGCGTAACGTGAGGTCGATACTCCATTGTTTTGCGTGATAGTGCAGATTCTGCCGCACGTACTGCTGTATTGTGGCGAAACCGCGGCCAGACAAACCAGGGGTTAAAAGATACGGAAGACGTCGTGAAACTTTACCGTTTACCGACGAGAAGAAACTTGGTTCCTTCGTCGCGGCGGTCAATTAGACAGAATTGACGAAGTTTGTTCCGCGTATATGGGCGGACATTCCGAGCAATCGTCGCGGGGCACTCACCTTGAATTTTCGCTCCGAGAACCGTAGGTTATATAGTATTTTCCTTCCTAGAGACACGAGAGTTTGTTCGCTCTCTTTTGTCTTTCCCCTTTTCACTTCGCGGCTTCCAACTTAAATACAAACTTTGTGCATTCGCACGGTTTATATCCGCAGTGCAATAATACTTTGGGCGCTTGTTAACTAGTTTAATTAGTATCGGGCGGCGTGCGCGCGTTTATGTCCGTGCATGCGCCACGTATACACACACACGCGTGCGCGCGCCCACAATGTCTGTGTCATCCTTCAGACTGGGAACAGGGAAAGATTGATTACCGAGATTACTAAAATTATATTCCAATACTGATTAGAGGGATGCGCCGCGAGCGACACCTGAGCCTACATTGAATCCCGTGGAATATAGTTTCGGAGACAAATGATCCGACGCGGCGCGTCATTTATTTATGACCGTAATAAGACTTCTTTTGCGATGTACATTTATAATATTGTAAACCGTTTCGCTGTCAAACATCGTATCGACGCGCGCGCAATGTGATTGTACAAGTACGCATTATGTGCAAATTAACATTCTCTTCTTGTGTATATGATGCGAAGATGTAAATATAAACGCGAGCGCACTTTGCACTCTTGGCAGCAAAAGGCGTATGAATGATTACGGCGCGCGTCGCGCGCGGACAAGACAATATGCGCGAGCCGTTATTTCGATCTCAGAACTTTGTTCGGTCGTCTTTTAATCATCGATGCCATCGATATGGTTTGCATTAAACATAAGGTAACGGTTAAGATGTCAGCTCGAGCTGCGCGCGTCCTACTTCGCGTTACATTTTCATTCGGCAAGTAAACGCGATCCCGGAGAATCGGGCGAAGTCGAGGAAAGTGCGCCATTTTCCCATTTCGCCAATCCAGTTTCAAAGAAATATGCCGGATTGCATTTAGAGGCAAATAAATCGATGGATAAGTAGGACATGCGCGCAATGTCCGTGAGAAATTTATCTCTGCGTTTTCAGATTCAGAGGAAGAGAGAGAGAGAGAGAGAGAGAGAGAGAGAGAGAGAGAAATCCGTGTATACATGCAAGTTACACCCACGCATCCGCGCGCACGTGTATGTTCGTCGAATCTCCATTCGCAAAGTGGTCCGTTCGACCCTAATACGGTCGATGTGAGAGCGAGTGAATCTTTAACGTGGCTTCTTGTCGAAATTTTCCCTTGCTCGAGTTCGCCTTTGGCGTGGGAGATACTGGCCGGAATACGACTTTCCATATTTCGGAAAAGATCGGCTCCGATATCCTACGAATCGAATTCGTTCCGACTGAACGGACGCAATTCGTTGCGCGCGGAACCCGTCAAATAGTATACGCGATTTAATGATTTTGGTATTTCCCGACGGTTGTGTGCGAGAACTCGTTACATATTTGAATAATCGAAAAAAATTATTTTGCGCGACGTAAACAATATTACCTGTGGAATAACAGCAATGCGAATTTAAAAGCCGCCGTACCGGAAAGCGAGGAGAACAATGTATCGCGTGGATTTGATTGGCACGAATTGTTGTTCAGATGCCCTCGCGTTCTGCTTCTCACATAATTGAATCGATTATTCTTCGCAATTAGAAAATCGACTGCAATTACAAAGAGGTCGATTGTATCGCCGTAATAACTCTCTTATAGGAGGGCTTCCCGTGGATTCGCTTTCGTGTTGACTGTGTGTCGCGTCGTGAACCCTATCATTCTCTACCAGGTAAATCTCGTTACGACTATCTTGCAGTTTCTCTCTCCGCCTGGCTTACTTCTCTCTTCCACCGTAATGGGATGTAACGTCGGAAAAATGCGAGCGCGGCTCTCTTCAATCGATTCGATCTCTGCGAGTGGATAATCAGGATGGGCAGCGATGCTGATATAGCTCCCGGTGAGCACCTTAAGATCGAATAAGATCGTATATCTCGTCAAAGAGGGGATAAGGATGAAGTTCGGCACGGCAAGTTAGTGATAATAAAAAGCGACGACGACGAAGAAAAAGAAGACGACGACGACGACGACGACGACGCGAGAGGCAAAAGCACCTTTGGCTCTGCAGCTCCCGTCGATGTTTCACTTATCGTCGTTGGAATTAAATTTGGATGAAGCTGTTCTCGAGTGCTGACGTTTTGTCGCTTATCGCTTTGCTTTATCATCCGTTAAATTTTCTTCCTTACTCGAAACGAGCTTTCGATAAATAGACGAGATTGACATTGAGAGACACCGTGAAGACGTACATATATTATAATATCGGTGTTCTCAGTTCTTGCGGAACCTTCGTTTATTTTTTATACTTTTTTTTTTTACACTCTGCATTTAATTATCGAAGTAAGATCGTAGCTGTCGTTTCTTTAGAGAAATTTTTACAATAAAAGAATGGAGAAAGCCTGGAGAAAGCGTCTCCGTTTGTTCAAAAACCAGCATCGCGTGCGAATCAAAAAAAAAAAAAAAAAGAAACAAAAACAACATTGTATCCGGTATTTCGCGGACAAATCTACGTACACGCGAAATCCGAAGTTCGCATATTATTCAAGACGAACTTCGCGCGCGATAACTCTCGAGGCCTTGAGACGTTCCATCAAAACGGCTGTGAGCCGGAGATCCTATTTTTTTTTGTTTTTTTTTTTTTGTTTTTTTTTTCATAATCCCCGAATGATGTTGAACAACTCACTTTGGATCGCGCATCTGTACCACGCCTTCGCGGCATGTAAACCACGCGCGATCGAAAAGCCATTCCGTGGTATATATCGCCGCGCGGTCGCCATCGGCGCTGAGCGAAGACGTGCGTGCGGTACACGCGAGCCTGATCACTCTCCGTTTCCGTAGTAACACGCTGAAAGAAATACACACGCATTCTTTCTGCGAACGGTGATTTGCGTATGAGTGGGCGTTCCGAAGTCGTCTTACGGGCACATCGCGGATTCCGGGCGAAGGCGGCCCTGGCCCTGATCGAGCCACGGTAATGCGAAACATGATTACTCGCGCAGAGATAATATGTGTAATAACAATCGCATTAGTCGGAGAACCCGGGCCGTAAGAGCTGCGGGGGATCCGGTGGTGATGGAGTTTATGTCGATGTTTCCGTCTGACTCGACACAACGTGTCCGATGCGTCATAAAACAGGCGTCCGATTGAGTAACAGTAATAGTCCGGAGCTCTAACGCAGCTCTAAAACGCCGATTTCTCTCGTAACTTTGTCGAGCTGATGCTTCGTGCGTTCGTTACAAGTCCGCTGTGGACTCGGTACGTGTACTTAAAGATAAAGATTGTAAAATAAATTTTAGAGGTACAGCACACAGTGTATAATTGAATTTTAATATTTTTAATCTTTTTTATTGCACACAGATATTTACAATTTGTTGTAAATTCCTTTCCTCTTCGTATTTCATCAATGAGAACAGAATATTATGATCGTTGCACAAGATATACGTCACGCGATTGTGTCTGTTCTACCGTAGTGAAATTACCGCGAAATTACCATAACAGTATTAACTGTAATTAATTCTTTTGCGCGAACTCGCCGCGCTTGGAGCGCTTTACATGTCATGTACGGAATTTCGAGAAAATTGACGGACACGGCTCTCGTTTGCGCGGCACGCCGATAATAACAACAAATAATCGTCACTATTCGAAATGGAGAACCGCTGTTCCGGGTAGCGGCGCGCTATCTACCAGCCTGACATCATGCAACTATAATTGATGGGCATCCCTGAAATGAATTCGATGAACATTAGCGAGAATTTGTACGCAGAGACCGTAAACCAGCGATTTCCACCAGCGGTGTGCGTCCAAAGTAAATGCGTCGCGGATGTGTCCGATGCGCGTACGTCCTGCCAAATAACTTTAACAATCCCGTAGAAAATGGCTACGCACCGAGTAATCCGATTTCCGTACGGTTCATCGTTTGCTTCCGACCATTTTACCGGATCTATCGTTTCCCGTGAAACAGATACGGAAGAATCTTCTGTTCGCATGCATGGCCGTTGTTAATTGGACCTCGAACTGACGTGCCGGCTCATTTAAATAGTATATCGTGTTCTGATAATTGAACAAAGAACGTTTTTGTTTTTGCTTTTCTTCTCTCCGCGTCCGCGCGCACTTATCCCGTTTCTGTTCGTCCCTTCTCGATCGCGAAAAAATTAACCGAATACTAAATGCGCTTAAGCTCAGCGACGATGTTTCTTTTTTTTTTTTTTTTTATGTAAATCTCAACGTTTACAGAAACAGGAGACAAGCAAGAAACGTTTCTTGGTGCGAAACGAAATGAATTATCATCATTTAGCAGACAGTTTTTCTTCCTCGAGAGATACTTCCGGTAATTCACTCGATATATAATTATACGTCCGATAATTAAGGCGGCAAAAGACAAAGGACTGCGCGAAGCGTTGACGTACACACAGACGGAACGTACAACTCGCCTCGTTTATTCTTTATCGGCGGCGTTACTCGACAACGGAATTTATTGAAAGTTATTCTATAAAATTGGGCTTTTGTTCTGCAAAAATTCATCCTCGTTAAAGTTAACATTTTTTTGTTCTGCCGGGCTCTTTTTGCCCTCCGTGTATATGTATATATATATATACACACAGACATATATATATATATGTCATACACACGACCCATCCTCCTCCCTTCGTTACTCCGCTCTCTCTTTCCCTTTCCTCTCGGTCGACCACCACACCGATTCAATATCGATGCCAGATATTTCGCGCGACCGCTCGACACAATAATTCAGTCGAGCAGGTAATATTGGCGCGGTAATGGTCGAACCATTTGGCTGTGTCGTTATGCTGCATTGGCGCTTGCACGTTTACGGAACCCCCGTCGCTGTTCCGCTTCCCTACCGACCGTCCCTCCACGTCGCTCTTTCGCTCTACGCCCTGAGCTGTGCTCTCTGTGCGCATTCATTCACCCGTTCGCACTCCCAGCTCCTCACCCCTTCGGCGCACCCCTGATCGGTATATATCCAGCCATCCACGAACGCTCGACAGCCCGATGAAACGGAATGTTATCATTGGCCCATGTGTCATTATTGCGCTCTCTCGCCGTTTGGCAATTACATAATTCTTATAACAGGCGCGACCGCGTTACGACCACGCATACGTGTGTTTCTTTATATTCCGGCGCGGATATTGTTCGCCGATATGATCGTCGTTTATTAAAGCGACCGCATCAGCGCAATCGAAAGAGTATCGTCGATCGGTTCAGGATTTTTAGATTGCACGCTGCAGCTTGCAATAGCTAGACTTCCGCGTATATTGCGATATAAATATTGCACAGTATTGTGCAATATTTATATTTTTTCGCAGTATTTGGAAAAAAACTTACAAAGAGTAATATTGACTAATTTATAAGTTTCTATGTTTTGTTGTCTCCTTAGGATAAGTTTATCGTTTTTCTTTTAAGTTGTTGACGAATAAAGACCTTTTCGCAACAATACCGGTTTTAAAAAGAAGCAGAGTCGACAGCCTGCACGGCGGATAGCAACAGCTTCCGGATTTGCATAATTCGCTGAAGGGAGAGAACGAAGTTTAGAGCGTGCCGCGCGGAAACTTTAGGCGATCATAACTGGGAACTCACTTAATGCGACATCGTGAGTTTGCGCCTTCGAGAATCACGTTTATTTTGCAAAATTGTGTTTTACAAGGATTCTAACGCATTGTTTTATTGTGTACGTGTGACAAACTGCGATATATAATCTTGTAGAAATAACAGTGGAATATTTTAAACTTCTAATCGAATTAAAAAAACATTATAATATATGCGTGAAAAAACATAATAATATTACACTCTATTGTTTATGATTATTTACTATTATATCAAGTTATCTATTCCTGCAATGTGTGATCATGCAATTTATTATTGTGTTAAATATTAAGAACTACACAATTAAAGAATTTACAAACCATTAATTAAATATTAATCGTGTAATT